>CAIGQQ010035826.1:9837577-9870616 GCA_903798035.1 Danio albolineatus | reverse complement strand
ATAATAATAATAATAATAATAATAATAATAATAATAATAATAATAATCTGTTGCCAATGTCTGGCCAGGGAGAGAATAGCCTAGCTGCAGACGCGCATTCGTGTAACATGTTAAAGGCGTTCAGAACAGCCATAATATTATGAGCGCAATTGCCCATGATTAATGTACAATCATGATTATTTTAATGTATATGATTATATATTCAATTCAATTCAATTCACCTTTATTTGTATAGCGCTTTTACAATGTGGATTGTGTCAAAGCAGCTTCACATAGAAGGTTATAGTAAATTGAAAATGTCAGTTTAGTTATTAGCTAGTAAATTATTAGCTAGTATATAGCTGAGTTCAGTTCAGTTCAGTGTTGTTTAATATTCACTACTTAGAGTCCAAACACTGAAGAGTAATCCATCGATGCGCAGCTCTAGCTGCAGTCTAGTCGCTGGAGGCTGGAGAACTCGAGGCTCGTTTGTCCTTGGAGGGTCACGGGAATCCGTCTCTTGCTTGCTACTCCGCCAAGCAGCTGCTCAGGATACAGCCTGGTCCAGGGTTAAGGAGCCTTGGGATCGTCTCGTCACGGGTCTTGGATCGCATCCGTGGCGCTGCATAGTCTCTTGGGGCCTCGGGAAGAGTATCCCCAGTTGGAATAGAGAACAAAGAAAATAATTAGCGTAGCTGCAGTTCATAGTGTATATAAAGGGGATGCGTGGAGCACATTCGTGCATCATACCGCTAAGTGATGTATTGAGTGTATGCTTTACTAAAAATATACCATTATTTACAACAATATTCCCTCAACTGTTACCATTTTAAAGCAACTCCGTACTATATGGCACAAAATAAGTTTCTGCTTGTGTGAGTTAAATTATGAAGAATGATCCTGCTTTTGCTTTAATCCTTTCCGCAAGTTATTTACAATTACTTTAAAATTGCGCCATATAGAGTTGCTTTTAAATGGTAACAGTTGAGGGAATATTGTTGCAAATAATGATATATAGAGTCATACATGAATATAATCATGGATGTACATTAATCAAGGTCAGTTTCATAAAGGCAAGTTACCACGATAACTGACTAAAAGTATGAGTTACCTCGCTTTTAGAAACGGGGTTGACTTACTCTGTGACATTCTGAAACAGAAAACCAGAGTTTTCTTCATTTCAGGGTTAACGTACTCAGAGTTTTCAATTATGTTGGTATCATAAATGGACTCCAGGTGATAAATATGACTGTTCAAGCCATCAAGTTAAAATTGCTGTATTTTTATATCATGATATATATATTTAGGAACAAAGTATCACACTATCACCCTAGACTGTTGTGTGAAAGCCTTGACTTTTCAGTGGTGTCATGTAGTGTGATTTTTTTTTTTTTTTTTTTTTTTTTTTTTTTTTTAAGTCTTTGGTGGTTAAAGTGTCAGCCTACAAAGCATTCATCTAATCACACTCTACATTTAGTTACAATCTGTTGAAAAAGTTCAAATCTTCTCTCAACTCTGCTTTTTTTATTCAGGTTGCATTGCTTTACATGTCCACCAGACTGATAGTAAACCTGTCACAAACGTACATCTCCATGTATCTCACCTACACACTACTGCTGCCAAAGGTAAAAAGAAAGAAATATATCCCTCTACTTTTAATTCAGCAACCAAGTACGGAAGATTTTAAGGCTGTGATCGCAGACTGTCCTGTGTTTTGTTTCTTGCAGAAGTACATAGCCACTATTCCTCTGGTCATGTTCCTGAGTGGCTTTGCTTCCTCTTTTATTATGAAGCCTGTCAGCAAGCTTATAGGCAAATGTGTGAGTATGAGTATGCGCTTATGTCTCATGATTGAAATATCACCCATAATGCTTCCGTTGTTTAACATTCTAGAGATAGCAGTCAGTATTGCTGTCTCGTATACCGTACGTGTGATCATGTTTATGAGTCAAGCACACACATGAACACTGTCATAAAGTCGTAATTTTCATTGAGGAGACATGATTTTTTTTATTCTTTGAGCTCAGAGTTTATTACTTTGAGTCAGTTGCAGATACTCAAATGGACTGTCATATCCACCTTTTTTTTTCAAGGAAGAGCAGGAGTGAAGCTTAAAGGGTTTATACGGTCATGAAAAACCTGGAAAAGTCATGGAATTTTGACATGGCATTTTTCAGGCTTGGAAAAGTTTTGGAAAAACTGAAAAACCCACAAAGTTTTGGAAAAGTCATGGAAATTAGTTTAACAAATGTCTGTATACTTAAATATAGGTTAGTTGTCTTTACCTTTTTTCTGTCGAATAGTCAAACACATGCTCTCACATTATTAGTGCTGTGCGAGCATTATCTAAATACATTTTATATACCGATAAAGATTCATTTTAACTAAATGTTATTACATGATATGGCATATGACCATGCATCGTTTTACCACGTATACGTATACCTTACATGAAACTTTAGGTCATACAAATTTACTTGAAAGTCCTGGAAAAGTCATATATTTTTTGTAGTTAAAATGTGTATGAACCATGTTAAAGGGATACTGTAGGTTATCCAAAACTGAAATTTCTATCATCTTCTACTTGAACTTCAGATTTCACAAATCAGTTTTTTAAAGTATTAAGAGATTTTACTGCAGGGCTTTTTGAGTTGACAAGTGCAGTACTTGGGCTAAAAGTTGAGTCAACTCAAAAGGTGTGCAGCAAGTTGGCTTACAATTTTAAAGTCAACTTTTTTTCTTTCTTTTTTTTATACTTCCATAGTACGAAAAACAAATACTATAGATGTTACCGGTTTCCAGCATTCTTCAAAATATATCCTCTTGCATTCAACAGAAAAAAATATTTTTGGTTGAACTATCCCTTTAGTTTTTTTCCCGATCTTATTCTCTTCCATTCAGAACGGCTTATGTTCCAAACTGGTATTTAATTATTGTAAGATTTTAATTTTAATTGGTTTTCAGTGTCAACTATAGTGGTTTGTAGTAGTTAGACTGTTTCGCCGTTTAATATTTCCAGCAATATTCTATTTCTGTTTTTATTTACATAAAGTGGCAAATGAATTGTAATTTTAAAACCTTCACAGAAATAATAACTTACTTCCTCTTTTTAAAATAAGGTTATGTATACCCATCTGATGAGCGTTTTTTTTTTTTTTTTAAGCAGTAGTGCAAAAAAATGTGAAAAGGAGCACAAAATATAAAGTTGCCCTTCTGACTAAATGACCAGTATCACATTTTAATACTTCCTGTTTTATTGTAAGTAAAAATGCTGGCACAGTATTTCACAATTGGTATGTAAGATTTATACATTTATTTGGAGTATGAGAATATGAAAGGCTTTTTGTTGTCTTGTAAAACTATTTTTTTTTGGTTTCAAAATCCCATTCTGTTCACAACAATATAAGTGAAGAAGACTTATTGGTATAGTTTTATTTTCAAATATTCTTATTTTTATTTTTATTTAATTTACAGAATCCAGTAATGCAGGAGTTGTCAATGTTTTAGGCTCATTGGACCTCCAAATATAATGAAGTGTAAAAGTCATCTAAATAGTTGATTTGTAAAAAGATCCGATTTATAAAGTACTGTACTGTGAAAATGAACATTATAATTGAACTATTATTTGTACAATATTTAGTTTCTATAAAGCTGTTTACATGTTATCAACAGATTCAACTATACATTAACTTTTGCGTCTTTTATTTTTAGTGTTTTAGTATTTTTAGTTTTAATGCGGTTTACATTTATTACTTTTAATTTAAAGCAGTGACTCTAACAGCTATTATTTTTTAATTTATCTCTACCTGAAAATATTTCAGAGCTTGACATAATATAAAAGTATATTCATTTTAAAATGCCTATTAATCTGTAAGATGTTTATTTACATTACACATTTTAAATGAAGCTTATATTTGACACAAATTTGACTTCATAGATAACTGATTTTAAAACAGCATCCCTTTAAAACTTTAGGCTCTCAGTCTGCCTTAGACTTACTGGTCTTTTCCAAGATTTGGATTAAACTCACTTTTCTTGTTTCTCTATGTTAGATGACTTATTTTCTGGGTCTGCTGCTGATTCTGGCGTTCTCCTATTGGGTGCTGCTGGACACACACATGGGAGATAAGGTGTATGGGGCAGCGGTGCTGCTGGGAGTGGGCTCTGCCACCATCCTGGTCATGTCTCTCGCCATGACGGCTGAGCTCATAGGAGATCAGACAGTAAGCGTTGATAAAGCACATGTTAACAAACAAATGTTTTTCTCTGTCTGTGTTTGGTGCAAACTTTTACTAGTAATGCACAATTGAACTTGTGCAGGGTTTTCGCGAGGTCTTAAAATGTCTTAAATTTCAAAAGCAAAATGTTAGTCCTTCAAAAAGTTTTTTTAAATTCACTGAAATATATTGTTGTATGTATTAAAACATTTTAAACTGGTCTTTATTTTCCACTGTCCAAGTAAAGCTACCCAATCAGTCCAACATCCATCCAATCACCAACAGTCATTATAACATAACATAACATATAACATAACATAATATAATATATACTTTTTTTATTGCAGTGAGATAAGAGTTATTAGACATTTTACAGCAAATTGTTCTAATTTAATTCTCCAATCAGGGAAAAAAAAAAAAAAAAAGTTACGTAATTCCTCATAATAATAAGACAGCAATATTTCCCTTTACATGATCTTCTATTCATACAAACACTATTTACAGAAGTAAGGGGGAGGTATATAATATTCATAAATAAACATGGAATAGGCAAGGTTTTATAACTGATAAGCGCTATGTTGAATTAGAGTTATACTTAATCCATTCAGATGAAATGCTGACACATGTATTTTTGATCATTTATGTTCATGAAAAATATATTTTTAACAATGTAAAACTTGTTATTTAAAAAAAAAAAGCATATTAAAAAAGATAATATAAAAGTAGTGTTTTCTTGTTTTGATACTTTAAAACATGTGGCTAAGAAATAACTAAATTAGGTATTTTGCTGTTGTGCTAAGCAAAAAACAAAACCAAAAAAACAGGCCATTAGAAACCAGGCCATTAGAAAAAATGCTTAGTGTTTAGCTCTCTACAAGTCTAAAATTTAATTAATGATGGTCCTAAAGGGGTCTTAAAGTCTTAAATTTGACTCGATGAAACCTGCAGACACCCTGTGAGAAGTAAAATGCTGTAAAATGCCAATATTCAAAAATACAATCGCTTTCGGTCACACTTTACAATGAGGTTGCATTGACATTGATTGGAGTGATTTTGTGGCAAGTGCATCTGATTAAAATACAAAAATATGCAAAATAAAATCAATGAAAGCACAGAGCCAAACAACAGAACTAAGATAAACATGAAATAAACAGAACTTCATGGTTTCAGAAACTCCGCAATCAAATGTAAAACAACACAACACAATACAATCTTTGTATAAATATTTAAACGCAATTCATCCTTGTTAAAATGAAAAAACTTATGCCCAAATGGGTTAAATTCGCTGGACATCTTCCAGTCACAGGCCTTAATAACACACACAAGTCACATTTTTAACACTATTAGATTAGGTCGTGTTTTATTAATCCTAACATGACATTGCAGATCATGCGATGTGATTATTGCAGATGTGCACATTGCGATATTGATGCTGAAACAATATATTGTGCAGCCATACCTTTAACTAGAGATCTTATTGGAAAGTCCTACCGTATTGTACTTTAAAATGTGGTTACCATGAGCAGTTATGTACAATAAAGCCATACACACAAATATAGAGTTTATTTTCTTAGTTAATATCATCATAATACAAAATGTTTGTTGACCGTGACCATCATATGCTTGTTTCAGACGGACTAGCCTCATCAGTGTTCAAATTTCTGACTTGTTTCTGACTTCTTTATCTCCTGGCAGCATAGCGGGGCTTTTGTTTATGGTGCGATGAGCTTTACTGACAAAGTGGCCAATGGTCTGGGAGTGATGATCATTCAGACGCTACACCCTTGTCGGTAGGTGCATTTTTCTTGCCTGCTTTCTTTCATGGATGCATTTTTTTGATTATTAAATATGTCTGTGTCCTCTCATCCAGCACAATGGTCTGCTGTCCAGCCTGTGTGTGGTATTACCATTATGTCATGGTCATCGTCAGTGGTGGAGTGGCCGTTTTAGCAGCGCTGAGCCTCTGCACGATCCTTATCTGGCCTATAAAGATTGTGCGCTGTAAGACACTCGACACTCCTCTCACACACGCACTTCCTCTCTGACCTGCTGTGTTTAATCGTGTTACTCGATGACTGATTCTCCTCATGGCTGACGTGTTGTTTTGTATTTCAGTTTCTAAGCGAGGTCATATGAACGGTTCAATAAACGGCAATGGCTCGAAGGGTGAGGGTCACATGTCAGCCTCTGACTTAACAATCAAAAATCTGAACCAAAAATGATTTTTATTATTTTATTTTCACCTCAGAAACAATTCTTAACAACACCAATCATCATCCAGGGATGTCTTGTTCTTTTGAGAGAGTGTCAAGCTGCGTCGATTTGAATGTGCATTAACCAGATTTATTACAAAGTATGATAAAGTAATTTAAAGCTAATCCAACCCTAAAGGAGTTGATAATACGGGATGTGCATTTGTTAAATATTGTGGTTTAGAGGGTGAAGAAGATTAAATTTTTATGATAACCTAAATTATGATATTAAATGGGGATTAAAAAAAATAGTATTATATGATGTCCCCTTTAACCCTTGGGCGTCAAAGAGGACAAATATGTCTGTGTCTTAATCATAAAACTGTCATATTTGATAAGGTCTATTTAATGTATTGTTGTTATTATTTGGTAACACTTTACAAAAAGGTTGTATTAGTTAATGCATTTACTAACATGAACAAATAATGTACAGCACTTATTACAGTTTTTATTTATCTTTGTTAATGTTAGTTTAGGGCGCCACGGTGGCGTAGTGAGTAGCACGTTCGCCTCACCGCAAGAAGGTCGCTGGTTCGAGCCTCGACTGGGTCAGTTGGCATTTCTGTGTGGAGTTTGCATGTTCTCCCCGTGGTTGCGTGGGTTTCCTCCGGGTGCTCCGGTTTCCCCCACAAGTCTAAAGACATGTGGTGTAAATGAATTGGGTAGGCTAAATTGTCCATAGTGAATGAGCGTGTATGGATGTTTCCCAGAGATGGGTTGCAGCTGGAAGGGCATCCGCTGCGTAAAACAAATGCTGGATAAGTTGGCGGTTCATTCCGCCGTGGCGACCCCGGATTAATAAAGGGACTAAGCCGAAAAGAAAATTAATGAATGTTAGTTTATGGAAATACAGTCGTTAATGTTAAGCCCGAGTGCATTCACTAATGCTAACAAACATTAATTGGGATTTTAATAAGACGTTAGTAAATGTTGAACTATAATTAACAAAAGGACAGAATTATTTAGTATTAGGTCATGTTAGTAAATACTTTTAACTAAAGAAAATTATTTTGTAAAGTGACCTATTATTTTCTATAGTAATTTGTACACTTTAATTGACCTAGATTTTTTGGGCCAGCATTAGTCCTGATAACTATGAAAACTTAATTTTAAAAAACATTAAATTTAATCCTACCCCATCAATGTACAGTTTATGCAATGCTACTGTTGTTTTTTTTATGAACAAAGGGTAAAATTGTATTTCCTCATATACTAATGGCTTAACAGATGTATTTTATTGTTGCTGTCTTGGATATGTCACTGATTGGAACCATTCATTTTGTGAGCATTGTTGCATAAAAAAAGATACTCATACGCATACAAATTTCTCAGTATATACAGAACCAGATGGCAGTACCAGTACACCGCCATAACTATAGTTATATAATTTAAATAAACTTTAAAAAAAAACATATTTTAATTGTAATACATTTTGAAGCCTTGCCAACAAAATAGAGTCCTGATAGCAATGATGACTTTTTATTGAAATGGCACTGGGATTATTGTTGTTTTAATGGGTCTTAATGGGGATGTTTTTGTCTTGAAGGTCATAGGAAGACCTTTTATTTTTTTCTTTCTTTTTTTTTTCTTTCTTTTTGGACCTGAAAAATCAGATTTATAAAAATACATAAACTACATTTCTGTCTAAATATATGCTGTTTAATTAACAACCAAAGTGATCACAAAAAGTCAAATGAGAAAAGAAAGTATTTATTTATTTATTGTAGATAATAAAAGATTGATATCATGCTTTTACCTTTCCAAAATTATTTTAGTCATGTCAGTAATACTTTGTAAGAAGTCTCTTTTGCTCACCAAGGTTGTGTTTATTAAAGAAAAATACAGTAAAATGGTAATATTATGAAATATGATTACAATTGAACTATTTGAATCTTAAAATAGTATCTTTTTTGCAAAGCAAACATTTTCAGCATTACTTGGCGTCACATGATCCTTCAGTGTAATTCTTATGTAGAGAATTTGTGCTTAAGAAAATAATTCCTATTAATATAAATGTTAAAAACAGTGGTGCTCCTTAATGCCTTTGTGGAACCCATGATTTTGATTTTCTCTAGGATTAATCAATTATTTTTGAACTTGAATCACTGGTCAATTTAATGTGTTCTTGGCAAAAGAAAGTGAAGTGAAAATTGCTGTTGTGCTTTTTTTAAACCTGGCATATATGAAGTTTGTCTTTCGTTTCTCCATACTGTGTTTCTGTAGATCTTCCTGAAGTGGCTGGCCTGATGGAAAGCGATAGAGAGGATTCAGAGAGCTCTGAACAGCCTTCAGTCAACTGAACACACAGCAGCCGCAGAGATTCTTCAGATCCCATGCAGAGACACTTTGGTTGACATTTCCATCACAGTGGTGAAGGTTAGATCAGGTTCTGGTCCAGAATAATCTTTCACACAGGATTTTCTTTTTCCAATGAATTCTAAAGCACTTATATCTTCACAAATAAGGGAATTTCAAGATCCAGGTTTCATCTCATGTTCACAGAGAGCCAAAGATGTGCTGAGATTATCTAGTTAAAATAGTTTTTGTTATGGCATTTATTTGTTTTCACTAAACCCAGCAGTCTTATAGACACGCTTCACAAAGGGACTAACATTATTATATTGTTGTTTTTTATTATTTGACAATTGTTTTTATTTATGATTATATATTGAGTGCAGATATTTAAATCATGAAATTAAGGGAATGTATTTACAGAAAGCACCTATCATAAAGGACTGCAAAACTACAGAGGTTTTAATGAAATGCAAAGAACATGTTTTCACTTCAGAAGATGCTTTAAATGAACCCATCTAAGGGAATTCTTGGAAGAAAAAGGGAAGATTATGTTTTTAAATCAAGGACAAAAAGCCATGTGTTGTCATTTCAAGATGTATATTAGGAGGACGAGATTCTGTTGTCATTTATTCTCAGTTTTTTCTTCTTCTGTTAAACACAAAAGAAGATATTTTGAAATAAATGTTGGTACCTGAACATTTAATAGTTACCACTGATAGAATTTGTTTTCATACTATGGAAGTCAGTGGTGTTCATCAACGGACGGTGGAAGTCAATGGTGACCAATCACTCTGGAAGTGAACTACTCTTTCTATTTTTCCAAAATGACGTGCAATTTTTTTTTTTCCAGGAACCACTAGCTATTTTTTTCTTTCATAATTGTTTTCGTATGAAAGACGTGTCTGAGATGTTTTCTGTTCATATAATTTTCTGAACAGAATAAATGTTCTTCATGGACGGACATTTCTGTATCTTGCTTTGATACATCGTAACTAGTTACTGATTTGCATGAATGCAGTGTCAGAATGAGTAGTTACATCTGGTCACCTGATCTTGCGTAATGACCAAGGCTTTAAATACTCAACTCACATAAAAGCAGTTCCTCATGTAAATAAACTTAAATACAGCCAGTTTATTGTGGAATCAGTCAGAAAAAATCTGAACGTTTGTAAAGTCAAAGAATTGTATTTCATTATACATTTGAAGTCTTGTTCAAAACAACTTTTAAATAAAAGTGTTTTTTTTTAATTGTACAATGTCTGGAAACCTGAATCAGATTTGCGAAACTAAAGCCAAGTAATACACACTGCAGATTTTTAAATGGAAAATGATGCATGAAAATGGCCAAAATTTAGAGCAATGATGCTTATAATGTTACAAAAGATTAATTTATGCTCCTCTTAATGTTTAATTATCAATATTAGTGTATTAAAAATTAACTGTCAAAGAATCCTGAATGCAAAAAAGTGTATTTAAGCATTATATCAATATTACAGAACCAATCCATTCATTCATTCATTTTCTTTTCGGCTTAGTCCCTTATTGCCAACTTATCCAGCATTTGTCCTACCCAGCAGATTCCAGCCGCAACCCATCTCTGGGAAACATCCATACATTTTCATTCACACAAATACAATACAGACAATTTAGCCTTTGGACTTGTAGGGGAAACCGGAGCAACCGGAGGAAACCCATGCAACCACGGGGAGAACATACAAACTCCACACGGAAATGCCAACTGACCCAGCCAAGGCTCGAACCAGCAACCTTCTTGCTGTGGGGCGACAGCGCTACCTACTGCACCACCGTGTCGCCCACAGAGCCAATCGTTATGTTTTATAATATTACTGCATTTACTCTATTTTTGGTCAAATAAATGCAGCCTTAGTGAGTCAAATATTCATAATAAAAACATTTTGTAGTCAAAACCAGCAATATATCAAACACAAATAATATTATCATACAAACAAAGAAAATGATAAGTCATCAATGATTTTTATCTAAGGATTGTATTTATTATAAAAGCAATAGATGGTCTCAGTTACAGTATATTGACAGTTAACATAAATCTTAAAAGCTGGGATAAAATGGAAAGGTCCAAGTACTGAGCCTTGAGGGATTCCAGTAGAAACTTAAGCAATATCAGATTTTTCTAAAATTACTTGCTGTCTGATAAATGTAGACAAATAAATAACTGTAACCCAGTTAAATAAAATGATGCTAAATGCCTAAAAACGGCATCATTGCGGGAGTAAATAAGAAACTGATTCACACACAATATTCCATAATTTTAGACACTCATTTTACCTGCTATAAGGTTTTTGTCCACAAGATGGCAAAAGAGCCCAATGGGTGAATACATCTTCATCGAATGAATGAAATCCAGTCATATGTTGTCCAACAATCATGCAGGCTATTCATTTCATGCTAACACGATTCAACTTTTTATAAAACTTATAAATAGTTATTGTAAAGATGATGATGGGGGGTTTTTTATCACTACATACTGCGTCGTCTCTTGAACGTGTACAAGTGTGTGTTAAGAATGAGAATAACGGACAGGATTTTTGCTTATACAAAGTTGGAGTTCATTTATTTGTGAATGTGAAAAGCATTTGAGTTCCACCTCTGATCGATTCATCTCCTGTCATGTACAACACTGCTCACTAATGCCCACGGGGGAAATCCCACCTAAATATTTATTAATAACATCATTGTTTTGAGGCTTAGGGCATAAATCAAAAGCATACGCTCAGCTGTATCCTATTAAAGGGCAATTATCACTAATTGGAACAGCATTTATAGAAACCACTGTGAATTATCCATTATGTTATTGTGTAATGATTGTTTCAGAAACACTGTACAATGCACACCTTTCTTGTGTTTGACAATAACCGTGCTGTGTAGAAGTTACTGTCAGTACGCAGGAAGCCTATTTCCAGAGAAGACTGCAGTATTTTGGGCTCAACTCTGATTTGTGGTTCATTTATGAAAATGTGTAGTTTTATTATTGCATAACAAGTGCTGTATTTATAATACACATTAAAAAAACTCTAGTAAAACATAGAAAATACATTATTATGTGCCTCCCACAGCTCTTAATGCCTGCTGTTTAATTTAAACCAGAATCGTGCCATAATCTGCTCCTCATTAGACACAAATCTGTTTGCAATGAAGACCAAATCTGAAAGAAACCATTCTTTTTATATACTTTATTTGCGTGTTGTATTGTAGGTCAGCCAGTGAATTTCTAATTTGCTTTCTGAAACGATACAAGATTCCCTGGAGATTCTTTCTAAACTAAACTACAATGGAAAAAGAAAATGTATAAAAACAGATAATGTGCTAGCAGACAATCATCATTACAGAACTACATATGCACACACTGTCTGTGTATGTATATGTATTTATGTATATAAAATGAAAACGGAGTGCTGAAGCAATGGGGTATATGCACACAGATTATTTTATTTTCTGTAAGCCAGCTTAAACGCTTCTGGCCATTACAAAATTACCACGTTTAAGATCTGATTTCTTTAAAATTCTGTGACCTTCACTGCTTGATTGATATGCGATATAAAGTGGGTCCGAACAAGAAGCACTGCATTAAATTCCATTGTCTTGTGCCATGTCTTCATGGAGTTTCACCACAGTATATTCAAAGGACTTTCAGCACTCACCTGCTTGTTTAAATGGTTTTTCATCTTGTTTTACGCTTGACCAACTAAATGAATGCTTCAGTCTATTTAACGGATCATATTTTAAATGCATTACAACATCGATGCTGTAAAAGGGGCCTTATAAAATTGAATAGTAATAATAGTAGTAGTAATAGTAGTAATAATAATTAATAAAATAAAATAAATGTATTTGCTTTTTTCATAAAAGGAAAACTGGTGTCTGCGCATGTGCCTGTAGTGTGATCTGCCGGTTTCGCCCTTTGAAATTGAATAATAATATCGGTGACCCTTTAACAATTCAGATCATTTACTACTGACTTCTTACCTGCCTATTATTAAGATATTAACTGTTTATTAGCACTTTTAAAGAATGATCTTACAGTATCTTACATCTCTAATCCCACCCAATACCTAAACCCTACTAATACCATAATAAATATTAATAAGCAGCTAATTAGTGGTTTATTGAGCTAAAAGTCTTAGTTAAAGGTTTGTTAATAGCGTGAACTGTAGTTTTAAAATAAAGAAATGTATTTTCAGATGAATAAAGGGAAAGAGAATGCAGGAATAGGAATTGAGAAGCACCCTGTGTCTCTTCAGTCACATTTCTTCCTTATTCTGATGCTTCAGCAGATCATCGTGACCACATCATCATGCTTAAATGCTGCCATGTCATTGATTGATTAGATATTTACTTTAAAAAACAATTGAACTGATGTACCTAATAAAGTGGCCGATGAGTGTATTTTCAGTTTCATTGCCAAGTGTGTTTCGCACACAAGGAATTTGTTTTGGCTACAGAAGCTTCCAGTGTACATAAAGTGAGAAGTGACAACACAAAATGAATATGAAAAAAGATGATAGACATTAAATAGAGATGCAGTCAGTCAAAAAAAGATCTGGATGTTAAAATGTACAGATTTATTATAAATATACAGGTTATAAGGTGCTGTGTACAAATGCGTATGGAGAAAATATTACATCGTATATTGTTATAAGGTACTGTATACAAGTGTGTATGAGAAAGTATTGTACGTTTATTGCACAACAGGGAAGTATTTCATCAACTATAATACTACTGAAAGGATTCTTAAAGTGGCCAGATGGAGGTGCCAGAACTGCTCTTTTAAAGGGATTGTTCACCCAAAAATGAAAATGTACTTAATTTTTTTACTCTCCCTCAAGTAGTTTCAAACCTTTGTGTGTGTGTGTGTGTATATATGCCCAACTGCTCATTAACACAAATTTCTAATCAGCCAATTACATGGCAGCAACTCAATACTTTTAAGCATGTAGACATGGTCAAGATGATCTGCTGCAGTTCAAACTGAGCATCAGAATGGGGAAGAAAGGTGATTTAAATGACTGTGAACGAGGCATGCCAGACGGGCTTGTCTAAGTATTTCAGAAACTGCTGATCTACTAGGATTTTCACGCACAACCATCTCCAGGGTTTACAGAGAATGCTCTGAAAATTAGAAAACATCCAGTGAGCGGTAGTTCTGTGGGCTCAAATGTCTTGTTGATGCTTGAGGTCAGTGGAGAATGGCCATACTGGTTCCAGCTGATAGAAAGACAACAGTAACTCAAACAACCACTCGTTACAACTGAGGTCTGCTGAAGAGCATCTTTGGATGCACAACATGTCCAACCTCGAGGCGGATGGGCTACAGCAGCAGAAGACCACACCGGGTGCCACTCCTGTCAGCTAAGAACAGGAAACCAATTCACACAGGCTCATCAAAACTGGACAGAAGAAGATTAGAAAAAGTTGCCTGGTCTGATGAGTCTTGATTTCTACTGCAACATTCAAATGGTAGAGTCAGAATTTGGTGTCTACACGAAAGCATGGATCTATCCTCCCTTGTATCAATGGTTCAGGCTGGTAGTGGTGGTGCAATGGTATGGGGGATATGTTTTTGGCACACTTTGGGCCCATTAGTACCAATGGAGCATTGTCAATACTACAGCCTGATTATTGTAGCTGACCATGCCCATCCCTTTATGACCACAGTGTACCAATCTTCTGATGGCTACTTCCAGCAGGATAATGCGACCTATCATAAAGCATGCATCATCTCAGACTGGTTTCTTGAACATGACAATGAGTTCACCTCTCAGATGGCCTCCACAGTCACCAGAACTCAATCCAATAGAGCACCTTTGGCATGTGATGAAACGGGAGATTCGCATCTTGGATGTGCAGCCGACAAATCTGCAGCAACTGCCTGATGCTATCATGTCAATATGGTCCAAAATCTCTGAGGAATATTTCCAGTACCTTGTTCAATTTATCCACAAAGGATTAAGGCAGTTCTGAAGGCAAAAGGGGGCCCAACTCGGTACGAATAAGGTGGCCGGTGAGTGTATATAGTTGATAGAGAGTTGTCTGGATCATATGTATATGATCACAGCTGACAAGAAAGGGCCTGTTTCTTCCTTCTTCTGTTAAAACACAACACTTTTCAAGTCTTTTAGTCAAGCAGTGTCCTGTTGGTTAAGGCAAGGGAAAAATCCAGGAGGTGAAACCCTCGGAGAGATAATAACTCTGGTGTGGTTTTTATTTGGTGGAATCCCAGAGGCCACAATCACCGATCACATCCATATTGGCAGCAATCAAACATCTAGCAGGTCCTAAACATTTACTGCGCACACTCATTAAAGATGATTAAAAACATGACAGAGAGCAGATTAGACAGGTTTAAACGCTGAGGGACATTTAAAGACTTCTCAGCCTAATTGAAAACAACAACAGGAAATAGAAACTGTTGGTGTGGGAGGAAAATGAATCGTTAAAGAACAAAACGTGATCAGCAAGAATAAAACAGAAGTGAATAAAGTAGACCTGAAGTGAACAACAATAAGCCTAAAACAGATGGAAGCGGTTTCTTGTTCTGTTCGGTTTTCAAATGTCACCGTTTCTTCTGATCGTGCATTTGGAGCACAAAACCTCTGCTTTATTTCTTGTTTGTCTCTTTAGAAACAAAGTAACAGTCATGGACTAGTCGTTATATAAATAGAATGTTTCATAGTTTGACGTTTAAATAAACAGAATGTTTCGAGGTTTAAATAATTGGAGTGTTTTATGGTTTCAACTCTGACTTCACGTTTAGCCGTTAGTTAAATAAGTCGAAAGAGCGGTGAGCCGAGCGATAAAACATCATCAGCAATAAATATAATAGCTGTCATCATTTTTACAGTTCCCCTGTGTATCGACAAGTTCACTCAGTGCTTTATTACTATTTTTAATAAATGGCTAAATTCATTTTTCAACATCTTACGTCATCTGGAAATATGTCTGTTTATTATCCATCATACTGCTTTTTCCAAGGCTATAAATGTTTGTTTTTACGTCCAAAGACAATCAGAGTGAATCAGTTCAGTGTTCAGTGTTAGTTTTCAAACGGCTCTTTGGAAGATCAAAGTCTTTGCATCTTTTTGGCAGCATGTTGGAGAACTGAACTATTTGATGGATTTAGAGAGTTCATAGAAAAATATGAATATAAAGTAGCTGTTAAAAATAAAAAGTTAAAATGTAAATCATTATAATTTACATTAGGGCGACACTGTGGCGCAGTAGGTAGTGCTGTCGCCTCACGGCAAGAAGGTTGCTGGTTTGAGCCTCGGCTGGGTCAGTTGGCATTTCTGTGTGGAGTTTGCATGTTCTCCCCGTGGTTGCGTGGGTTTCCTCCGGGTGCTCCGGTTTCCCCCACAAGTCCAAAGACATGCAGTACAGGTGAATTGGGTTAGCTAAATTGTCCATAGTGTATGTGCGTGAATGAGTGTGTATGGATGTTTCCCAGTGATGGGTTGCAGCTGGAAGGGCATCTGCTGTGTAAAACATATGCTGGATAAGTTGGCGGTTCATTCCGCTATGGCGACCTCCGGTAATAAAGGGGCTAAGCCAAAATAAAGTTAGAATGATTAGCATGATTCTAAGGGCCCATGCCATTTTGGGGCCTACACACTGTAAACCCAAAAAGTTAAAGTAATTCAAACCAATTGTGGAAACCGATTATAACTTAACAAAACAAAAACTAATCCTAATGAGGACTGTGAACTTAATCCATTTGAGTAAATGAAGCAATCTGAGTACAGTAAGACCCAATAAATGATGAGAACTCGAACCAACTGATTACTGTAAAACACAATAAGTTAAGGCAACTCAAACCGTTTAAGGAAACCAATTGCTACAAAAAATTTAAGTTAAAAAATAATCTATATTAGTACTGTGAACTTACTCCACTTAAGTTAAAGTAAAGAGGTATTTAACTCATTAAATACTGGTAAAATTCAACACAATTCAGTTAAAAAGTTAGAATTAAATTTCTGTAAATTTTGAGTTAACTACACTCATTTCATTTGATAAAGTTGACTTTTGATTTCAAAAAGTCTTTACTAAATTTTGCCATCATGGTCTGATTTCATTTCTTTGAAGACCCAAGTTGACAAAAAAACAAAAAACAAAAACAAAAAATTTTTTGGCCTAAATTAAAAGAGCCAAGAAATAAAATGGCCAACTGTTGAAATTATATTTACCTCTGAATACCTTCCTGACCCAAGAAGTAGACAGATCTAAAAAACGTGTAGATATTTTTGAAGTCTTTGTATACCAAATCCTCTACATAAGTCTGTTTTATCAGACAGAAATGCAAGGTTTTTGCACTTGATGTCTTTGTTTGAAAATTTTGTCATACATTTTTACTACTCTTCAGACAGTGACATCTAAGTCAATTATCAAATTATGTAGATCCACACGGTTAGCATGACTTAACCAAGTGGAACATGTTGGCTCAACATCTCCTGGAACAATATTCCAATCAACCGATTAGATTTGAGGGACGTGTTTACCATTTATGTTGAGTTTAGGCTTATAACAATTAAAAGTTGGAATAAAATTGCAATATTTTATTTTTCTGCGATAAATATCACGCTATGAATACAGTTTCACAAGATAGTTTGAATAGCACTATTTGATGTTTGACTGTTTTGGTTTTCCGGAGAGCCTAACAGTATTCATGTACAGAAATTAAATAATCACAATACCGAAAATGCATTTCTTAGTTTGAATGCACTCATTTCTTGTCCAAATTTCAAAAATTTCTTAGACCCAAGTAAAAACAAATTAATTTGTTTTCAACTTGAGAAGAAATAAGTCAAATTAAGAGTTTTTTTTATAAAGTGAGCAAAATAATCTGCCAGTGGGGTAAGTCAAATAACCTCGTTTTTGCTTTGAAATGTAGATATTTCTGAACTAGAAACAAGGCAAAAATTCTAAGCAATTAGATCATATAAATCTGTATAAATACAGTGATTAAATACAATTTTGTGGCTCAACATTGCATATCTTGCGATGTGACTATTGCAGATGAGCACATTGTAATCAATGCTGAAACTGTATTGTGCAGCCCTAGTTTTAACAGTTATACAGAGTTATAGGAGTTGTAGGAACTTCTGCCACATTCTCATTCACAATCCTTTTCCTGATTTTATCAATAATTTGGGTTTAGGGTTAAGGGCGAAAAGGTCAAGAAACAGGTTTTGCAGGAATGTTGCTTTACATTCAGAATAGTTACTGATCCAGAAATTTGTCTTACAAATTGAAAAATCCATATGCAGCGCCCGATTTCCTTTTTTTCTCTGCCTTTTTAAAAATTTCTAGTAAATGTTATGTTATATGCTGTGGTGTACCATTAGTTATGTGTTCTTGGCAGGTCAAGACATGTTCGTATGTATTTGGGTTCAAATTGGCTGTGACTAATGTCAAGACTGTATTCTATCTATGCCAAATTTCATAGCTGTTATACAAAACAGTTCTACATAAACTTCAAGAGTGGAAGTAGATGAAGTAGAAGAAAACAACTAACAGACACACCTTCAGTCATTGGCCCCTTATTTCAGCTTTTCCCCTCCATCACGAGAGAGTGATTGGCAGTGACAGACCCAGTAGAAAACAAGCTGTCAATGACCCATCAGTTATTATGGGGGGAGGCAGTTCTCTCCTCCAGATATCTCCGCATACTGGACCTCTAACCAGCAGGGCCTGGGAACAACATGAACTTAAACGGTGCTTTCCAAGAACGACATGTATTCATTCTTCTCCTTTAACATGATTCAGACCCCAAGGCCTGATTATCAATGACTAACATAGTCATATTTCCAATGGCTGATTGCGGAGAATCTCTTTGGACCATGTTGGTGCCATATGTTACAAAACTGAAGCCAGAATTCAACATTCAGTGCTAAAATATGCTACAAACAAAAAACGCCGGGAAATGAACTGGAGTTTGTCCATGAATAGCTAGACAAATGTATTACTAGGCATGAAATAAGCCTTGCGTATTTATCTAACTCAGTAGAGTTTCAGGAAGAGAGGTTTAAGTTTGGTCTGTCACATCGGCGTCTCTGTTGATGTGATTTAGTGTGGTAGGAACTGATGAGTTTTATTCGCTGTCTTTCTGCAGAAAGAAGGCGAGATGAAGGGATGTAGAGGGAGGAAGAGAGAACATGCTGCCACTGGATCGCTCACACCCACACCACGTGTGTTGTGTTTAGACAGCTGCTGTTCAAATGACCTGCCTGTGGACAAGAAACATGCACTCCGCACAGCCGTAAATCATCTCGATTATGGAGTTGGTAAAGCTTATAGCGATCTCTGCAGAGCACTTAAAAGAATAATAATTGTCTCTTTAAAGTATAGGGCCATATTATGCTCTGACACACAAACCTACTTCGACACTACTGTAGAATCTGTAGGATCGTTTTTAGCACAGATTTTAAATGTGACATTGGTTTTACATAAATGTAAATTTGATATTAAAGGCACAGTGTGTCATTTTTACCACTAGAGGGCGCTTATTCACACTAAGTAAGGTGAAGGTGTGAAGCTGTGACTGAGTGTAGAATCATGGGAGTTGCGGTCTTTTTCATCCTGCAGGAATCATGTCCATGGATGAGCTAAAGTATTCAACATTTTTTATAATGGTAATATGAAGTAGAGTAAGAGGTGTCACGGTGGCACAGTGGGTAGCACGATCGCCTCACAGCAAGAAGATCGCTGGTTCGAGCCTCAGCTGTATCAGTTTGCAATTCTGTGTGGAATTTGCATGTTCTTCCCATGTTTGCGTGGGTTTCCTCCAGTTTCCCCCACAGACCAAAGACGTGGTATAGTTGAATTGGGTAGGTTAAATTGTCCGTAGTGCATGAGTGTGTATGTCCGTAGTATATGAGTGTGTATGGATTTTCCAGTGATTGGTTGCAGCTGGAAGGGCATCTGCTGCATAAAACATATGCTGGATAAGTTGGTGGTTCATTCCGCTGTGGCGACCCCAGGTTAATTAAGGGACTAAGCCGGAAAAAAATGAATGAATGAATAAATGGAGTTAGTCCAATGCGCTTTTTTTCCATTGTTTTTTACAATGTAAACATGTGCTTGAAGGATGTGTGACCGTTAAGATTACGTCTTGCATCTTTTGAAGCGACATGCATGTGAGCGGTGAATTTTTAGATGCCATGTCAAGTTAATAAATCTTCAACTTTCACATGCATCGCTACTCATCAATGTCAGTTTCAAAGCAGTGAACCTATCAGAAGAGCTCAGAGGCTGGAAAACTACTGTAAGTTTCTGTTTACTGAATACCCTCATGCTTTATGCTGTGCTTTTTTCTTTTTTCTTTTTTTTTTTAACAAGCCATTCCTGAGTCTTGAATTTTTAGAAGCAAATGCACATTCGGTGTGAATAAGCTCTAACAAATATTTCACACCACACGGATAAGCAGAGCACACTTTTTCTCTGGACTCATATTAACAGATTGCAGCTTTAACACCATACAGAAGCAGAGTTTAAGCAGCAGTCTATTTTTGTAGCGCTGTTTGCGCTCAATCAAAGTGATAATACACTGATTATGATCAAGAACATGAAAGGACATCGAACAGTTGAGGAGGAATTATTTGGAAGACATTTATAAAGTCATATCATAGACACACTGAACAGTATGAAATATTCATAGTGATAGGGTTTTGTGGCTGTATACATAGGCCTGTCTCAAGAATTACTTTATTAACTTACAGCACAATACGTGACTACAAAACATTTTAGTGATGCAAAATGATTCCCATGACAGCATGAAATGACACAGGCACACAGTTAGAAACTTACTATTGGAAAAAAACATGAAGTTTCAAATAAAGCCACTAGATGCCACATTGCCATTTGTATACAGGTAAAGGAGGTTTTTAATTTAAATGCATGTTTAGACATGATAAAATGAGTAGTGCAACCATAAAAAACACTTTGCACTCTGTGTATAGGTTATTAGTTTTGTATGCGTTCGACGGATAGTTCACCCAAAAATGAAGTTTGGAACAATAAAGAGTGAGAAAATGATGATGATTTTTTGTGGGTGAACTTTTTCTTTAAGACAGTGGTTCTCAAACTGTGGTACATGTACCATTAGTGCTACACAAGCTTCCTTCTAGTGGTATGCGGAGGAATCTCTGAATAATTAAAGTAAAAAAAAAAACTTTGACGTATACGATAACACCGATGTGATCAGTAAATTGAATTTAATAGGCTAAACCTTTTATTTACGTGGCTGACAATAATAAATATTCTTAATTAAAAGAATTAATCTGCCTCATGTTTGAACTGTGCAGTGCTTAATTTATGCTTAATTAGGCCTACTTTGCTACTGTACTTCAGTACCGGCTATTATGGTGTTACTTGGAGAGACTATTTTTTCTGAGGTGGTACTTGGTGAAAAAACTGAACCACTGCTTTAAGAGATTATTACACTCTTTTTTTTACTATATTGTCAGTGGCATAAAAATGTTCTTAAAAGGACAATTATATTGTTGTTTGCAATTATTTTGAGGACAAAATATCACAGAGAATTAGACTGTAGCACAAGCTTGATGGTGCTGTGCAGTAGTGCATACATAGACATGTCTGATCATCCGTCAGAGCACAGAAAACCATTGTGCTCTTCAGAGTCACCCAGCAGCTTACTCCGCTGTGTTAATATTTGCCTCATTTTAGATAATTTGTCAGTGGCTTGAGTTTGTAAGTCCGGTGATGAGGAGCTGATCATGTGACACGAGGCTGAAGCCAGACTGGGCTTCCAGAAGGGAAATGCACTGCATTCCTCACCGATCCCTACTGAGGGCTGGCTGAAAACCGATAGTGCTGATGTACAGCGCACAGCTATAAGAGCCAGATTCAAATGGCACGGCACGAAAGAGCCATTCAGAGCTTTGCTCCAGAACTGACATCATTTCTCTTCATTTACTTTAACGTTAAACTGCAATGCAGAGGTAATTGTATTTATATGGTCTTCAAAGTTGGAGAATAGTGTTCAGGTTGATGCTAATTATGCTGGTCCTAAATATATTTACCCAAATTTTGTTTAAAGTGACACTCCAGTTTTTTTTTTTTAAAAAAAGCTAATTTTACAACTCTGCTAGAGTCAAACAGCTAAGTTTTACCATTTTTGAATCCATTGAGACAATCTCTGTGTCTGATGGGAGCACTTTTAGATGATCTTATCTTAGCATAGATTATTGAATTGGATTAGACCATTAGCATCTTACTCAAAAATGACCAAAGAGTTTAGATAATTTTCCTACTTAAAGCTTGACTCTATAAATTTCATTGCTCCTGCTGCAGCTGTGGTATGGCAGCAAGGTTCCTTGATTATTATGCTGGAATTAGAGAAAAGTTCCTATCCATATCAGCCTAAAAAACAGCGACTGGGGTGGTCTCAGTACATGATGTAACTACAGAAATGTCAAGCTTTAAATAGAAAAATGATTGAAACTCTTTGGTCATTTGAATGGTCTAAGCCAGGGGTGCCCAAACTTGGTCCTGAAGGGCCGGTGTCTGGTAGATATTAGTTCCAACTTGCCTCAACACACCTGCACAGATGTTTCTAGAAAGTCTATTAAGAGCTTGATTATCTGGCCCAGGTGTGTCTGATTGGTGTAGGAACTAAACTTTGCAGGACACCAGCCCTCCAGGACTGACTTTGGGTACCCCTGGTCTAGTTCGATTCAATAATTTATGCTAAGCTAAGCTAAAAGTGCCCCCACCAGACCCAGGGATTGGCCAAATGGATTCAAAAATGGTAAAATTTTAGTGTTCAGTGTTCCTTTCTTAGCTTCCTTCAAAGCACCCACACCGTGCATGTGTATGTGTAAAGTTTTTTGAGTGCTGTGAATCTTCAGAGTCACCCAGCAGCTTACTCCGCTGTGTTAATATTTGCCTCATTTTAGATAATTTGTCAGTGGCTTGAGTTTGTAAGGCTGATGATGAGAAGCTGATCATGTGACACGAGGCTGAAGCCAGACTGGGCTTCCAGAAGGGAAATAATGAAATGGATTCAAAAATGGTACAAATTTAGTGTTCAGTGTTCCTTTCTTAGCTTCCTTCTAAGCACCCACACCCTGCATTTGTATGTGTAAAGTTTTTTTGAGTGCTGTGTCAGGAAGCATGCGGCTTATATCAAGTCAGTTTGTTAAATACTTGAGGCACTTGAAGAGTGCTTGTTAACATTTGTAGTGTGGGAAAATGAATAGTTTCCTCACACATCTTTTCTGCCCTTCTGTGTGATGGCGGTGAAGGACAACTCTCTTTAGTCATTCCGTGGAGTTGCATGATGATAATGATGGAAATCAAAAACCCACGCCTTCGCTCTCCACCCTTTAAGTGGTCTTTCGGCTATTCCCCCAGATATTGTAGTCAGAGTTTCCAGATTTCAAGAAGGGAATTCTTTCCACTCTGAGTCAAGAGTCAGTACAACATTAGGTAGGAGTTGTATGGAGTAGACACAGAATGTTTTTGTCACTGACAACTAACATTTTGTTTGTTGTTTCCGTGAAATATAATATTGTATTTTTTTATATTCATTTAGCAGACGGTTCTATTCAAATCAACTCACACATACATCATTAACCTACCTGGAGCATTGGGGTTCGGTGCCTTGCTCAAGGGATTCACCTCAGCCATGGTATTGAGGGTGGAATGGAGTGCTGGTTATACACAGCGCATCCGGTGTGCGATGCTCTTTATACTACTCCTTTAATGCATACATTTTTTGTGAAGCAAAAGTATATACATTTGAGTGTGTAACAGAAGAGTATGCAAGCTTTGGGACATACTATACTACATCCTCGTTAACTGATCGTTATGCTGCTGTCTATCTCATCACATCATCCACATTTCTTTCATATTTAATAACCTACCTTATTAGAGAAGCAGCAGCAGGATAATCTGCTATTTGCAAGTCTTTCATGCAGAGAAATCTCCTCAGGTCTTTGGGTAATAACCCATTCAAATGTTAATTTCCAAACATATCTTCATATAAGATCACATTGTCGTTGCAGATGAAATCTAACACAGAAAATGCTTTACCAAAACCTCTCTACTTGACAGTTGGTCTTGCCATGTTTGTTGTTTGTTTACACTTGTCTGCCATGTTTGTAGTTTGTTTACACTTTCCCCCCCCAGAGTTTGTAGTTCTATTCAAATTCTCATCCAACGCATACCTGTCAACATTAGGATGTGAAAATAAGGGATCCCCCCCCCCCCCCCCAATTTTTTTTTTAGAAAATTAATATTAATAAAGAAATAGAATGATCAAATCTCATTAATCTTTTCTTCACTGTATAACTCACACATTCTGATTAAAGAGCTACAAATTAATCTCATTTATTGTGATTTTTCGTTTTATTACATTAAATAACAGAGGTTCCACTTTAAAATACATTATAATAACGTTATAATGAAAGCATTCGATTGCTTTCCAAACTTTTTATGCTCATTTAGCTCATTTAGTTGGAAACAGCGTCCATTTATCACTATGGAGCGCGTCAGTTGAAAGTCACGCACCGCTTTATGGCTGTTTTGAGGATTGCATGGAGCGACGGCACCTGTAATGAAAAGGAAGGGAATCGTGGCGCTTTTTAAATTTATTTCAAAGTGTTTCATGCCTAAATAAACTGAAAGCACATAACGGACTCACATATAAGAGCAATGGGCGGCCCCTGGTGGTTCGGCGGTATGGGTTGCGTATAGGGAGGATTGGCCCTTTAATGTTTATTGTCACCCTTCAGAGAAAGACTGAAAACACGGGAGAAATACGCGAAAACACCTTTACGGGATGATAGCGGGATAGAACTGTAAAATATGGGAGAATCCCGGGAAAAACGACAGGTATGATCCAACGTGCAATGTATTGTGGCCAATATTAGCGGTTAGAATATGGACGCTTCTACACTTCAATTTTTTATCTAAAATATACCAACCAGGAACCTTTGTCACACTCTTTTCAACATACTATGGTTTGGACCATACTATGGTTTTGGGATGTTGCAGAGGTGCTTATCTGTTGGTGTCAGTTTCTTAATTGTGCTCTTACCGTTAGTTTGTTACAAGGAAATGAAGCGCAAAAATAAAGTCCCTCCCCTGCTCTATTCTGTTTCAGTTAGAAGCACATCAACATGCTGAAATAAAAGTCTCCGAAACGTTCAGTTCATCCGAGGTTTAGGAACTGGTTTGGTTATCTACGTTTAAACTACTGTCTTTAACAAGTAAAATACATAAAGTGAGAGAGAAATGTTTGATTAACTTTTCCTGTGCATCCTACTTCTTCACTTCCTGAAAATGACTCAGTTTGACACTCACGTCCCCCATCAAGGGCATGAGAACCCAGAGTTTTATCCCTAATTAGGGAGGACTGGAAAATGAATTAGGGAATCTTGTAAATCTTGCATGTAAATAAAACCCACATTGGAATCCAGTTGCAGGGCTTACTGCGGTTGCCCTCCAGTGTGTTTGTGAAATACTCAGGCAGAAATCCTGATCGACCCAAATCGAAACCAAATGAGAGAAAGAGCGAGAGAAAGGAGAAAGAGAAAGGGAGAGTGAAGATCATTAAAATACTATCCAGCGCAATTACCGGCAGATTTAAAACAGATGACTCAAGCATGTTTTTGTCTTGCTAGATCAACCGGATTAATTTCTGCACTGTATTTTTTTGTTTACGCAGGCTTTCTAACTGCTTCCTGTCTGAATATGATAAAAGCGAACGAAAACTCCAGGTTATCAGTGATCTGTGGCAGAGATTTCCGTTTCAATGGTGAGTCTGCAACAAGTCAGCGTATGACATAATGAAGTTTGCATGCCATGAATACTAGTTTTTTTATTTCTTTGATTTTCACAATGTTCTTAGAAGACTTATTGACATTAAAAAAAGCTGTATTTAAATAACAGAAAAATCAATCTAATAAATCCAACATGGCGAATGAAGGGAATTGGTGCTCACTGTAATCAGATCTAAAGAATTTGATAATAGCGTTTAATATGATTGAGATCTCCTCGCCACGCTGACAATTAGTCATAATTGGTAATTGGAAAGCTAAACTGAGGCTGTGGGTTTGCTGCCAGACAGGAAATTAAAGGCAGATTTTCTGTGGCCTCCTGACCAGAGCCTGTTTGGCGAGAACAATCATAGGCATGAGAGTAATGTTTTTAAATATCTCATTAGTATGACTGCAACCTTAAATGATTTCATATACAGGAAGCTACTCATGAATTAATGAGCTCCCATACAGTCAAATGCCTCATTCTTGACCAAAAATAAGCAGAAGTAAACAGGATAACTAACTATATATTGAATTAACACAGGAGTTTACTTACTTTTGTAGTCCAAAACAATGTATCTATGCAACAATGTACTTTAAATACTGTATCTCTTTTCTAGCTGCAATTTTTTTCGCTTTACTTTGCTCCTTCGACAAGTGATCTTTTTGGCCAAACTTTGGCAAAGTTGACAGCAGTGAGGATGTCATCTGAAATGATACACTGCTTTGATGAGCACTTCTGGTAATCAGATCTGCTGTGATAAAGGCCTGTTAGGTACAGTGTTAAGAGGAAGCAACTATTGTAATATCCAAAAATAGGGGGGCAAATTATGTTGTGCAAAAGTTTGAGGTCAGTGAGATTGTGAATTTTTTTAGTAGTCCTATACCCTCTAAAAGATGTAATTACTTGGCCAAAGACAAGTAAGGACACTAAAAATACTTTCAGAGATTAATTAAACTACCTATTTAAACACAATTTTTTATATTTTTTAATATTCAGTCCACTTATTTGCAAAAGTCATGAAGATAACTTAATTGATTTGGGTTTGGACAATATGAAAGAATAGTGTGGAACCCAGCATTTTTACAGTGAACATGTTGCAATTGAAAATTCTTGTAGTCAAAGCTGAATTTTCATTACTTCAGTCTTCAGAAATCATGCTCAAGAAACATTTTCTATTAACCATTTGGATAGCTGGATCTCTTTTTGCACCATTTCTGATGAAAGTTTTAAAAAAACGTATGAAACACAAATTTTCTCAACTCTAAATTTCTTATTTTTCATACTACATCCTACTCCATACTAAATAATAAATCACATGTATTTTGTTTTGAATGTAATCTTGCTAAAGTTGCTTTATAATTCATTTCTTTTCTTTAGTTTTTTTCTTAAGCTGTTGATTGAACATTTACTATAACTTATAATAACTGTGAAAAAGACTATAGAAATAGAGAATATTGAAAACATGAATATTGTTCCCAAGGAAGTATATAAATAAAAACATCATAAAATGAAATATGCTTAACCACACCCCTCTAACCTTTAGTTTGCTGCAAGTGAAGGATTATAAGAGGAGTGCAAAAATAAAACCTGTCCCTTTTAAACATTCCATTTCAGTTGGAAATACATCATCATTCTGAAAAAAAAGTCTACAGCAAAGGATCACATAGACTTTTAGCATAGTTTACATATTAAAAATTATTTGGGCACGGTGGCTCAATAGTTAGCACCGTCTCCTCACAGCAAGAAGGTCGCTGGTTAGAGTCTCAGCTGGGCCAGTTGGCATTTCTGTGTGGAGTTTGCATGTTCTCCAGGTGCTTCGGTTTCCCCGACAGTTCAAACACATGCACTACATGTGAATTGGACAAACTAATTGCCCGCAGTGTATGAGTGTGTGTGAGCGGCCATGTGAGAGTGTATGGGTGTTTCCCAGTATTGGGTTGCAGCTGGAAGAGCATCCGCTGGGTAAAACATGTCGGAATAGTTGGCGGTTCATTCCACTGTGGTGACCTCTGGAATAGAGACTAAGCTGAAGGAAAATTAATGAATGAATTAATGAATATTACCGACATACAAAAAATGAATCTTGAGGCTTGTAATTTTCATTAAAAAAATTGATGAGGTCATTAAAAATAATGTGCATATTTTCTTAAAAAAATTGATATTCTGGATTTATTATAAAATATTGAGAACATTTGCTAATAAAATCAAGATATAAATTTCACTTATTTTTTTAAGAAAACCAGTGCTATTATTAGGCTTAATTTGAGAAACCAATTAAGCTAATAAATTTAAGGAAAGATGGCTTCACCTTTATTTTAAGAAAATTCACTCAATTATGCGAATCTGAATGAGATGTTTGCATTTGAATCTCAACAACGGCAGAGATCAGACGACATTTTGAAGGAGCAGATCGACAGTGAGCATGTTAAGAAGTAAGCATTTACAGTTTATAATTTTTATTGTCTTAAATATGCTCATTCAGCAAAGAAACATGCTGTTCAAGCTTGTTCGGGAGCTTAGTTTTTGTCATACCATGTATATAGGGATACACGGGTATTTTGAACCACTTATTCATGTTTTAAATTGATTTGCTTCAATGTTAATTCTGAATTATATATTGAAATTGAACAAATTATTTGCATTGTAATATTTAACAGCAATGAACAGGCAACATTTAAGCGGGGTAGACGAACGACAGTGATCTTGTTAAGTGGTAAGCCTAGGCTAAGCTAAGTTAGCTTTAGCTATTCAATGGGGTTTATGCACAGCTAGTGTTTTTCTATTTCATAAAGTTCCATTTACAGCATTAATGATCTAATGTAATTAACTGTTAATGTATATAATACTGTATATAAATACTAATATTTGTTTGCTTAATTTTTCAGATTAATGAAGAAAACAGTATTTTCCCAGAATGGGTGCCAAACAGCAGGTATTTTTTATAATGTTATTAGTTTATTATCATTGTTGTTGTTGTTCATTATATTTAGGCAATAATACTAATTTCTACACTTTTGTTGCATTTGACCTCAAATTAAATCAGGAATGAGACGAGAGATGTCGTCCTCTGTTGCTGGTCTATTTGTATGAAAATGAGGAAGAACTCATCGAGGAGTGCAATGTAAGTGTCTTAAACCATTTCAGATATTTATGGTTTTCAGAAAACTGCATTTTGTATAGCTGCATTTTTAAAATTTAGCTCAAACACTACATTGTTGAATGCAATATCCCTTGTACAGTATAAACATGTTTTTTTTTTATAAACTTATTTCTTTATACACTAGTATACCTTTTGAAAACACCCTGTCCATTTTAAGTCAAAATATTTGTGCACTTGTGTTATAGAGTCAGTGAGCAATGTCTACTCAAGCATTTTGGAGAATTTCCATTTACAGGGATACAAAGAAATGGTTAATTTCCTTAATGTATTTCCTTAATGTGTTTTAGTAAACCTTAAACATTTGAAATTTACAATTGCATAATTTCATAATAATAAACAGAATGTTTATTTTACAGTGTGGGATTGCACAGAGAATTGCTGTCTGCCTGAGGGATGATCAACCATGAGGACTTCTGCATTGTCATGGAGGATGAGCGAGTCATGGCTGGCTTGGAAAATCTAGAATTACTGAACTGGATTTATACAAGTATTCCCCAAATTAAAATCACCAACAAACAAACTTATATCAAGTTTCTGACACAAATTCACTGCTACACCCTTTTGGGGAAATTTACCTGCATTGACTGACTGATTGAATGTGTTGCTAATATTTTGATAGCTTTTATACTGGTTTTATATGTTATGCAATATACAAATGTTATCTAAAATGTGACTATTCCTACAAAAGAACGTTGGCAGAACATGTTTTCCATCACATGGATAAAGAAATTTTTTCAGAGCTCAACATTGCTGTGAATTTTAAATAGATTTGTTTAACTAATTGTACCATTTTGTTGTCAGTGGAACATGTAATAAAATGATATTTTGCAAAAATGCATCGTGTATGTATTTCATTATAAATTATATATTTTACATTTTATAAATGAGTAATTTTCATTAATAAATATGAGTAAATGGTGTTGGATTTGCTTAAATTATAAAAGCACATTCCACCAATAATATTAAAACCATCATCTATCCCTCAAAAATACCTAGTAATTTTCACATGATTCATTCAAGTGTTTTTTGCTAAAAAAATAAACATGAGTAAATTGTGGTGGATTTGCTTAAATTATAAAAGCACATTCCACTAACAATATTAAATTTATCATCTAACACTCTAAAAAAATTGTAATTTTCACATTTTCATTCATTCAAGTGGTTCATTCAAGTGGTTTTTGCTAAA
This sequence comes from Danio albolineatus, assembly GCA_903798035.1. Taxonomy (NCBI): domain Eukaryota; kingdom Metazoa; phylum Chordata; class Actinopteri; order Cypriniformes; family Danionidae; genus Danio; species Danio albolineatus. The sequence continues at coordinate 9,840,706 of CAIGQQ010035826.1, read as the reverse complement.
AAAAAATCAAGTATTGAAAACTACTTCAAAATAATGCGTGCAATAGTGTTACCACTATTTTTTTAAGTAAATAGCACATAAGATTTTTTAAAGTGAGAAACTCAACTCAACTCAACTCAGTTTATTTCTATAGCACCTTCAACAACCACAATGGGTACCAAAGTGCTGTGCATAAAAAACACATAAAACACCTGCAAACATACACAGAACTAAAATACATAAAATCACAACACATGATTAAAAGCTAAATAAAATAAGTGAGTTTTCAGTGCCCTTTGAAAAGACTCAAATGTTGGAGAAGTTCTTACGGAGAGTGGAAGATCGTTCCAAAGTCTTGGAGCTGCATTTCAAGCGTGACCGTGGAACAGTCAAATAGAGTTGATCCTTGGAGCCAAGAGCTCCATATCATTTCATTTGAAGGACTCAGAGTTTTTTTTAATTTTAATAACACTCAGATTTTTCTAAAAGACATTTGTTTTGCTCATTGAACAATCTGTAATTTGTTAAACAAAAGCTGAATGTCTATATTAATTGAAAAATCATAAGTTGTTATTACTCAAACCAACTTCATCAAAATAAATGATTGTAAAAAGTCTACATAAGCTCAGGCTCATTTTCCAGAAAAGGCTGTTCATACTTTTCATAGATCATCAAATGATGTCAATCATTTTTCAAATCAAACTCGACAAAGTGATAATATGCTAGTCCTCCTTTCATAACAGTGCTGTTCACTGGTTCATAATTAAGTGTATAAATCAGGGGTGTTTTTGAGCCGCAGCGGGGGGCTGATTGAATTGAATATATGGATGAATTATGATAAGGCAGCACAATAGCGGGCCTGTTTCTGGCCTTTATGAATGAGGCCTCTTAATCAGCCTGGGGAGGAAGGTGCAAAGCCTCTGGGACAGATGTATAATATCACTACTTCCTTCCATAAGCCGCTCTGAGGATTTATGGTGTGGCTACTTTGTTAGAAAAACTCTCTCATGCCGTCTTCCGCTCAGACCTGTTTTCCTTCTCCTGCAGTTTTAGTGTAGTGTTGTTTCCTTCACTCGGGGAAACAGGGAGTTTCCTTTAAAGCAACAGAGAATGAACAGTCACGTTCATTTGGGCCAAATAGAAGCTTAATGCTAATTTGCACTCATTGTCATCTTTGACTTACCAACATCTAGTGGTGCGGATGCAGCATCACAAAAAAGTACTTGTAGGGATGGACAATGTCTTATCATTTGAAATATCCACCTTTTCCCGCTTGTTCAAACTATGGGTTGCACTTTTGGTTTGGGAAACTTGCATTAAAACAGTCGTCTAACTGTTAGTCTAACAATATCACATTCGTAGCAGTGCGATATGGCTGTATATCGTCACTGGTGGGACAATAAGGCAACGCACGCCTTCCCACCAGTGCTGATATACAGCCATATTGCACTGCTACTTGTGTGATATTGATTTTGCTCATATATACTTATAGGATACACCTGTCCAACTGCATTTAGGCATGTAGACATGGTCAAGACGATCTGCTGGAGTTCAAACCAAGCATCAGAATGGGGGAGAAAGCTGATTTAAGTGACTTTGAACGTGGCATTGTTATTGTTAGTGCCGGAGGGGCTGGTCTTAGCAATTTCAGAAACTAATGATCTACCGGGATTTTCACGCACAACCAGGGTTTACAGAGAATGGTTTGAAAAAAATAAAATATTCAGTGAGCAGCAGTTCTGGGGGCGCAAATGCCTTGTTGATGCCAGAGGTCAGAGGAGAATGGCCAGACTGGTTCCAGCTGATAGAAAGACAACAGTAACTCAAATAACCAATTTATAACAAATCTGCAGCAAGTGCGTGATGCTATCATGTCAATATGGACCAAAATCTCTGAGGAATATTTACAGTACCTTGTTAAATATACATGTATGCCACAAAGAATTAAAGTAGTTCTGAAGGCAAAGGTAAGATGTACTTAATAAAGTGGCCAGTGAATATATATATATATTCATTCATTCATTCTTTCATTTATTCATTTTCTTTTTAGCTCAGTCCCTTTATTAATCAGGGGTCGCCACTGCTTTACGCAGCGGATGCCCTTCCAGCCGCAAACCAACACTGGGAAACACCCATACACACTCTTTCACACACATACACTATGGCCAATTTAGCTTATTCAGTTCACCTGTACCACATGTCTTTGGACTGTGGGGAAACCACAGCACCCGGAGGAAACCCATGTTACCCATGTAGAGAACATGCAAACTCCAAACAAAAATTCCAACTAACCCAGCCGGGGCTCGAACCAGCGACCTTCTTGCTGTGAGGCGATCATTCTGCACCACTGTGTTGCCCCTTTTTTACATTCGTTATTTAATATTTTTTCCTAACATATAATTTTGGGTGTACTAGTTTTGGACCGTTATAATACTCTAAGGAAATGTCTTGAGTAACTTGTGCCTCTTAGCTGTTCAGTCAATTCAGGCATAAATGTCCTCCAGCACTAAACTTGTATATTTTGATCTCCTTCTCTTGAAGTGTGTGAGTGATCCGTAATGACCCATGAAGTGAGAGCTGCAGCATTACTGTTTGTGTGGGACTGGTCTGGTTCAGAAAGTTTTCTCCTTTGGGAGAGCATGTGACACACAGACTGACCTGAAGCGCTCCACTGGGCATCTTTATCTGGAGACAAACATTCCTGCTGACATCTGCTGAAGGCTATCTGCTATAGACTTCCATGCAGTGGCCGAGAGAGCTTAACGTGTTGCAATTTAAGGAAACACATGCAATTACAAAAATAATTGAGAAAAATTGAGAAATTCGTCCATTTGACAGCACATGTCCTCACAATGCATACACATAAAAAACACGATGCATTTTAACACAACGCAAACAACTTAATAAAACCCGCTGCATTTTTTCACAGTGCAGACAATTTATAAAACCGTGCTGCATTTTCTCACAACACAAATTTATAAACGCGCTGCATTTTTACAGAATGCAAACACATTTTTAAAAAACGAGTTGCATTTCCTCACAACGCAAACAAACTAATAAAACCCGCTGCACTTTCCCACAATGCAAACAAATTAATAAAACGCGCTGCATTTCCTCACAACGCAAACAAATTAATAAAACACGCTGCAT
>CAIGQQ010035826.1:9791204-9822474 GCA_903798035.1 Danio albolineatus | reverse complement strand
ACCTTCTTGCTGTGAGGCGAACGTGCTACTCACTACGCCACCGTGGCACCCCATCAATAACAGTGTTTACTAAAATATTGCAGGTGGAGGATTGATTTATTGAATTATTGATTGGTAAAGCATTGATATATCCCACTAAAGATGTCTAATGGATGTGCAGATCATGTTTGTCCCAGTGGGCACCTTGACGGGTGCACATGCAAGTTGGGACTCCATGCAATACTTTTAACCTAACCCTACCCCCTCACAGGGACATCACTAGCTCTATTGAGTGCATGTGTCGGATAGTGCGTGTCTCAGCTTGCATGTACAACTCTGCAGCCAAAACGAGACAGTCAAGCACGACGTCAAATTGCAAATCGATTAAATGCAAAACCTTGACCATTTAACATTCAAACAATGATCCCTTTTTGATCACCAAAACAACAACAAAAAAGAATTATAATGTAAGAAGGATTTTCTGAAAGGTTCAAAATTCCAAATGTACATTTGATTTTGTAGCCTTACAAAGCATGTAAACACAGATGTTAAAAATGATATTAAATTCACATCTAACATTTAATACCTAATCTAACTTCTAACGTCACCTTTTATTTTAATTTGTCCGTTTGTTGAATTTAAGTTACATTGCAACTAATTCTCATTAGATTATAAGTAGACTGTTAGGTTGGGGTTAGGGGTAGTGTTAGTGTAAGTTGACATGTACTTGCACAGTTTCTTATGGTAAGTTAAATGTCTGTTGAATGTCAGTATCAACAGATATTAAGTAGACAGTCTACTAATACTCAAATGGACCACCAAAATAAAGTGTTACCGTTTTGACTTCAAGTTACCTGCTTGGATATTACATCTCCCTATTCTCTTCTCTTCTTCTTTGGAAAGACTTTCATAACTTCTCTTGTTGTCCTTAAACTTAATATTGCAATTGAGTTCTGCACAATGTTGTCTGTATTTATAATTTTTTGATTTGTGTTACAGTAAAAATATCCACTCGTACAGTAACGGCAGTAGCTCACCAAATGTAATCATTTGGCATCATTGATGCAGAATGTAACCCACTCCTACTAAAACAATGGTGTCCCGTTTAGTCCAAAGTGTACAAAAGGATTAGGATTTTTTTATATAATGTAAATCTTTTATGGCTATTCTACTTAATATTTCAGGAAGAGATCACGTTTGAGTTTCATTAAGCCATACAAGACTTCCTTTTAAGACGTTTATGATTTTACACATTTTGGAATTTAGAATGTGAACACACTAACTGATCTATTTAAAACCAGCGCTGAATAGTGTATTGTGTGAATTGTGCTACTCAAGATTCAGACCCAACATTTTAATACAATAGTATCTGGATGCAGGCCTTACGATGCAAGCTAAAATCGCATCACCCAGAGATGCGATGTCAGACATAATGCACTCAGTGGAGCTAGTGACGTCACTGTGAGGGGTAGGGATAGGGGTGGGGTTAGGTGAACGCATTACAAAGCATTGGATGCAGCTCAGCTTGCATCTGCACCGAGTCTGCAGCCAGACCTCTCTCCTTCAACAATTTGATGTTTCCCATTCAGAAGGATAAGAGTTGCACTTGTGACTGAGAAATGGCAGAGCACTTTAAGTGTAAGCAAACTTGATTTCAGGGGCTTTTATTCAATGAGGCTAAATTATACGTATATTATTTTTTGTTAATTTTGGTGCCATTTTTGTAACACACCCAAATGAATCTGTATGGGATTATTTGGGAAAGTGAGCAGTTTTGAGCATGTTAGAACTTCGAAAAAAACAGCTGACACCCAAGGTTCAACTTCACAGCACTGCCTATTAATATCTAATAAAGATTCCTGCAGACAAAAACGAGTGTTAGTCACAGTGTGAGGACTTTCTCTGCGCCAGACTGTGCTGGCACTATAAGGGAGATCTGATAGAAAACACATGGCTCCATCAATGAAAATATGATAATTGTGTTTCTAAGACTGAATACATTACTAGTGCGTCAAGACAAAAGACGAATTCAGACCAAATCCATAAAGACATATTTCTTTCCAAAATGATGCCTGAAGACAAATGTCAAATCAATTTGTCATGGCAGACTGAGAAGAAGCAAAAATGGTATATTAGGGAAGAAACACTGTATTATTTATTTATAATATATGACAAGGTATAAACTTTGTCAGTTTACTTTTACATTTTTTGACAGTAATGGGTGACAGTTAGAAATGTCATTGGAATAAAACATATACAGTATCTATTTTAATATATTTAGCGTCTTATAAATATTTAACATTTATTTTTGTGATCGTAAGAAGTTTGCTTGCGTTACTCCAGTCTTCATTGTTATGTGATATATTAGAAATAAAATGAAAAAGATAATAAAATATGAAAAAAAAAATTTGGTAAAAGATGCTAGACCTTAAAAATTAATTAAATAAAATAATTATTCACATAGGGGCGACACGGTGGTGCAGTAGGATGTGCTGTCATCTCACAGCAAGAAGGTCGCTGGTTCGAGCCTCAGCTGGGTGAGTTGGCGTTTTTGTGTGCAGTTTGCATGTTCTCCCGTGTTTGCGTGGGTTTCCCCCACAGACTAAAGACATGTGGTACAGGTGAATTGGGTAGGCTAAATTGTCCGTAGTATGAGTGTGAATGAGTTTCCCAGAGATGGGTTGCAGCTGGAAGGCCATCCGCTGCGTAAAACAGATGCTGGATAAGTTGGCGGTTCATTCCGCTGTGGCGACCCTGGATCAATAAAGGGACTAAGCTAAAAAGAAAATGAATGAATGAATTATTCAGATAATTCCAGTATGCTGATACGGTGCTCAAGGAACATTTGTTATAATTTACACAAAAAAAGACATATTCTTCTTTTTGATCAATAGCAATTACAAAAAAAATATTTGTAATATTTTGAATTATAAATATCTTTACTTTCATGTTCAAATTGATTATGAATCAATTTCTCAGATCCCAGAAATGTTGAACATTAGTACATAAAAAGGAAAAGTGCTGTGTTAAATGAGCAATTGTTTTTTTTTTTGTTTTTGATATTTTGTTCATCTCGGCTGATGCTGTAAGATTGATGTTGTGAGCTCTAATTTAAAACACTGTAACCCTTCTGAAAGAGCCTTTGAATCACAGCAAATGAATATTTGAGAGCGCTAAACCAAAAATAACTTTTGTTTTTAATATGGACACAACCCCATTTCACTCTGTAAGTGTATTTCTTCTGGGTGAAACAAACCTGAAGCACACAAATAAGAATGAAATCAAAGCTGTTTTTGAAGTCGGACACTAGATCATCACCCACTAATTTCAACTAATTGCCAGTCACCTTTTGAGGAAATGCCAGTGCTGTGATCTTACCATTGATGAAAATTTAAATTAAGCTTCAAAATATTTTTTATTTTCACAGAATTAGACTTAGACTCTCTGTGTTGTAGCATTGCTTCCCAAAATATCCAGATGAACATGCAAATTGGAAAATTAAAGGAATAGTTCTCCTAAAAATGTTTAATTTACTCACCTCTCATTTGTTCTAAACCAGTTTCACACAAAAGGACATATTTTAAAGAAAGCTGAAAACCTGTAACCACTGACATTCATAGTAGAAACAAAAGCTAGATTGTTTTTGGAGGTTTTCAGTTATCTTTAAAATATTTTTGTTAGTGTTCAACAGAAGAAAGAAACTGTGAAGGGTGAGTAAATGATGACAGAATTTAGTTATTATGACCTTTAAATCAAACAAAATGTGCTGTACTGGGGTCCCTTTTAACATGTTTTGCAGCCACTGTTCTAAGGCGACCATGGCTAATAAAGCACCATACAAAGGTCATTTAGCAAAACAGTGAGATATTGAAGTAGAGAAAGAATTGCTATTCATGTTCCAGACTTACCACTGTGTCGACGAAAACATTCCAGTTCCATAAATATGTCTACTTCACATTTATTGAAAGCCGAGTTGAACAACAATTCAGCAACATTCGAGTGTTACTCCTTCTTCTGTCCCAAGAGTGACCTATTTGGTTTTATGGGACTGCGGTATCAGGGCGTACTCACACTATGTACAGTTCCCTTTAACCGGGCCAAAGCACGCTTGTCCCCCCTTCCGTCTCCCCCGACGGCCTGAGCACGCTTACGTCATCGATGATGCGATATTCAGTGTAAGAGAAGTGCTCTTGGAGATTTTAGTGGAGATTTCTTTATATTATTATATCGTTTTAGTCGTTTGATATGCAGTGACACACAGTCAAATATTCCACCACTGCTGACGCTCATAAACAATCATAAAGTCCTCTTGCTGCAGGAATTAGAAGGTTTTCTAAAGGCGCAGCTGTCGTGCAGAGAGGGGTTTGCGTCTTTAGTAATCTACGACAGTTTGCGTTCATTAAACAGTAAGAATGATTAATAAATCCATATGAAACAGTCCCCAAAAGTCACGTCTTCTCTTCCGTTTCGGGCTTAGGTGCGCTTTGCACTCACACTACAAGCATACCGCGCCAAAGCCCAAGTGAACCGCGCTCAGGCACACCTCTTCCAACCGGGCCAGGGCCGGCCAACAGCACACTTACACTTCTAAAATTATCCTGGAAACGGGCCTGAGCACGGTTCGGATAGCATAGTGTGAGTACGCCCTCAGTCTCTTCCCTCAAAGTCGTAAAGTGTCCAAGATCCAATTCTTAGGTAATGTCATTAGCCTTAACTCCATCACCATCTCCTGAAGTTTCTTGGAATGGACATATTTTTTCAATGCTATAATAACTACAGGACAATCAACAACTATATGCTACTTCAAGGTTAGGCCAAGTTTCTACCCTGGTCCCATCAAGCTGAAAATGCATTCAACACTTTCAAACAGGCCTTCCATCAAGAACTATTGTTCATTTTGACTCTTCAAAAACTCTCATTGTGGATGTAGAGGCTTCAACTACCAGAGCTTTTGTATCTCTGCATGCCTAAGCGCTGTCTTTTACTCTTGCTAATTCAATTTGATGTAGAGAAACTTTGACACTGGTGAATGGGAGGTACTAGCCATCAAAGTGGCATTTCAAACGATGGATCTGCGACAGAGAAATGGTTTGGGAAACACTCCTTAGTGCATCATTCTTTTCCCAAATGGTGCATCATACTATGATAGTTCAGCCGCGAGTTATGTCATTGTTTGGGAAACGCACCCCAGGGTGGCTCAACATGGAGAGTGAGAGGGACTGAGACTCAGCTCTTCACAAGGAGCAATCTGTAGATAGAAATGTTCGCTGATCCAGTGGTCCCAAATATGCGCAGACACAAAAAGATTCAATCAAGAACATCCGTTTGTGTCTACCCTGCAAGAATTCCTGGATACATTGGGTGCTTTGAGATCCCAAAGGAGGTAAACCCAGAATCCTTTCATCTACAACTCCCTGACAGCTACTGAATTCATCTCTTCCAAGTGTTCCAAATTGAACATCATGAAATTGTCTTCAATTATTTGAGTAATATTTTTTAAAAACTGACAAGAAAAAAGGTTCACTTACAACATAGTACACTAACAGTTTAAAACAAATGTATTTTAATTCAAAAAATGATAGAAAATAATCTGCACTGTGAATTGCATTATGTATCATAAATCATGTGTGCATGTAATCATGTATCATAAATCATGTTCAAACTATTTTAAACACACATCCTTTGATACTTTTTTTTAGGAAATGCTTTTAATTTATAAAATCCATCTAATGCTGTGCATGACAGAAACTTGACATGATTTATAGACAGGAAATTGCCAGTTGGGTTTTTCCCTGAGACAAGGTTAAAGAATCAAGCCAGATCCAAGAACACAGCAGCTTGAGTTCAGAGGTGCTTTTGGCCCTCAGCTTTGACAAAAATATATTGCATTGTACTTGATAAACAAAGGCTTTGGGCAAGCAGCCAAAAAAGTATATGAATGTACTTGCAAATGTGTGTTACACTCACGCACAGCCACATCTCTGATTGACAATCTTCACTAATCACCATGTTTAAGTGAAGTTTCATAAACTAATTTCGAGAGGAGCTCGTGATCTGATTAGCACGCCTGGCTGATCATCTGTAATCAGCAATAATCCAATCAGAGCGATCCAAGCTTACTATAAATGGATCAGTTTTTTCCCTACTACTCCATCTTCGTTTTGGAAGAATCCCCCCTTCCACCCCATCTCCTCCTTTTTCCTCTCTTTTCAAAAGGGGAGCCTTCGAGAACTATCTGATCTCGGATCCCCTTATATGCTTATTGACTGGGCGGGAGACTTGGGCTCAAATATCTCCGAGCTCAGGGTTCTCTCCCGGGACAGCATGCCAAACCTGCTATAAACGCTAAGCATATCTAAGGGCGAACTCTTGAAAGAGTCCACATGCTCAAAAACCTTAACCTCACTCCGGAAGATGTGTCCCTCTCACTTACCTCTGATAGCTTCTTCACTCCTGTTCAGTATACTTGAGCTTTGACTTTCTTTGTTGACTTGCAGCTCTCCACATCTGCTGCGAGTTTGGGATGCAGAGACCTTCGATGGTGCTCTTTTCAACTTGTGACCCAGGCCTGGACAGACCTACTTTGGGACTAGTGGCACTGACAGTCCAGCAAACATGGGACATTCTCTGAATGTTGCAGACCTCGTCTAAAGGTACCTAAAGGTACCACTTTGTAATGTTTGCTAGCATCACTCATGTGGGCACTGGTGATATTCCTTCGGCCCAGACAAAATGAATGTGAGCCTGAAGTGGCCCACCTGTACAATGGCAAAGGGGGGCCAAAGATTCAAATTCATATAGGGCCATTTAAGGAAAAGATTTGGCACTGATGGCAAAATGTAATCTGAATGTGAGCCTAATGTGACCCATGTGGAAAATGATAAATTTGGCCCAAATGATGGAGGACAAATGTGGGCCACAGTTGTCAAAAATGTGGCATAGTCATTTAAGGGTAATCTGGCCCAAACCTAAAGTGGCTCACATGTGCGCAAATGTGGCCCAGTTATCTTAAGACATATGTGTGCCACTTTTGGCAAATATTTGGCACAGTAAGCTCTGGCTATTGCGGCTGTGAGCATAATGTGGCCCTGAAAAAATATGGCAAATGTGGCTCAGCTATTTTAAAACATATGTGGGCCACTTTTGGCAAATATTCGGCACAGTTAGCTATGGCTAATGTTGATTTGAGTCTATAGTGGTCCAGAGAAGATATGGCAAATGTGGCCCAGTTATCCTAAAACAAATGTGGGCCACATTTTGCAAATATTTGGCACAGTTACTGTAGCTCTGGCTAATATGGCCGTGAGCCTGAAGCGGCCCAGAGAAGATAAGGCAAATGTGGCCCAGTTATTTTGAAACATACTGTATGTGGACCACAGAGACTAAAGTCACCATCATGGAGAAAAGTGTTTGCTTTAGTTGGGCTCATAGCCCTGATCTTCTTAATATAAATTTTCTTTTGGGCTGCTGTAACTTTTAAGAACTTTGCTTGAAAAGTTTATTCATTACACCAAATAAGCCAAGTAAAATAAATAAATAAATAAATAAATAAAATACAATTAAGTGAGGCACAACCTGTGATGAAATAATATAATTCACTGATGTTAACCAATGTTTAATCCATTATTAGAAGTAACGTAATAACATGCTTGCACATGCCACATAATTATGAAGGTTTATAAGCTAAAAAAAATTCTATGGTTCAACTTCTGCTCACAGAGACATTAATAATCAGAGTATGAACCTCAACAATGGTGAAAATAAATGAACAAAACTCACAAACAGGATACTAAAAGTGACAAAATCAACAACATCAACATGAACAGCAGAATCCAAAACAAATAATGAAAACTGTAGCATCAATAAGCTGTATAATGTATTCACACACGGTGGCCTAGTGAGTAGCACGTTCGCCTCACAGCAAGAAGGTCGCTGGTTCGATCCCCGGCTGGGCCAGTTGGCATTTCTGTGTGGAGTTTGCATGTTCTCCCCTGTGGTTGTGTGGGTTTCCTCCGGGTGCTCCGGTTTCCCCCACTGTCCAAAGATATGCGGTACAGGTGAATTGGGTAAGCTAAATTGTCCGTAGTGTATGAGTGTGAATGAGAATGTATGGATGTGTTTCCCAGAGATGGGTTGTGGCTGGAAGGGCATACGCTGCGTAAAACAAATGCTGGATAAGTTGGCGGTTCATTCCGCTGTGGCGACCCCAGATTAATAAAGGGACTAAGCCGAAAAGAAAATGAATGAATGAATGAATGTATTCACACTGCAATGCATGCTGGGATTTTTGTACTTTGCCATACCTAGCAAGTGTAAGGTGTAGGCAAGATCTGGCCCAGAATAGGGTCAGTTCTGGTTCATTTGGTTGAATTCTGGCTGTTATGTGATAGTGCTATGGCTTAATTCTGGCCCAGATCTGGCAAACAGGAGAGGACCACCCAAGTGCATCATTCCATGCGGTATGTGGGACAAATGTAAGTGTCTGGTGTGGGCCGGATTTTAGCCACATGAATTTTAGCTGGGATGTGATCTTGGAAAAACAACAACATTTACCTAACCTAATGATACAACAATGTAATTTAAAAAAAACTGTTAGTAATAAATTACAGCACATAAACAGGGGTATTTTAACAATGCCATTTTCAGCATTTAGCCATTAATTAAAATGTACATGCATTTCAAAGCACATGTTTGAAACTATACAATTATCATCCCAATGTACATTACAAAAAACATGTTTCTGTGAAATCAGTTACCTTACCACATCTGTGTATGACGCAAGAGAACCTAATCAGCAATGGACTACAGAACTGTATGTACACAGGCACAGATTGTTTCTTTACAAAGTGACATCGATAATTACTGACCTAGCATGAATAATACAGCTTTTCGCCGTTTTAGGGCTGCATGTAAATGCAGATTGTTTTTGCAGAGCACTGCTTGTATTTCAGGGTAAATAATTAAAATATTGACGTACAGAGATGTGATGTTGAAGTCATGTGACTGAGATGTAGTTTATTTGTAGCCTATGCTTGGTCTTTTACTTTAGGCGATTGCATTTGAACTTCAAAATTCTTAAAAGTTGTGTATATTTGTAAAGAATATAATGAGCAAAATGTGTACTAATCATAATCTTAATCACAGAGTTGGCCATGGTACATTTGTTCTGCAGTTATCCAAAATCCAGTGAAAACTTTAGTATTGAATATCAGTGCTGTTGAAACCTCGTTCAACCTATCAAACTTGAAGACCAGAACTAACTCTTGTATAAACGCACTTAAACACAGGGCTTTCATGAGAGTTTGGCCTTAGGACTGTCATCTGAGAATGAATTGAGCACACCAGTTAGTGGAAGCTGAGCATTCTTCAGGGAACGTGTTACCATCAGAGACTTCACTCATGTTTTTAATTACCATTAGGAGCAATATATCTCCATTTCCTGTACAAAAGTCAGGTTTCTTGATACTTACTCATACATAATCAAACTAGAGTCATGATCAGCTGCAGGATTTTATGAAAATCATAAAACCCCTATCAATATCTAGTTCCCACTGGCCTGAAGTCATTGAAACTGTTTCCAACCAAAAGCAATCAGGTGCCAGACTTGCATATGGCTTTTGATACAGTAGCGACCTAAAGCATCTAGCAAGTCATATGTGTACTGTATTTATGCTAAAATGACCCTGGTGAAGACAGGTTTGATAGGTGATTGAAGGAGGTAATGAAATCAATGAAACCAAACTTTGGATATAAGAATATCACTCAGAGGACTTGTCGAAGTGTCCGACAGCTGTAACTGGGATACATTTCCCAAACAAAAGACATTCTAAAACGCTTGATGCAAAAAAAAAAAAAACTTTCAACATGACTTCATGGACCAAGAAAGTAATATATAAAAATCAAGCTGTTGGTGTTATTGGACATTAAGCATTTTTCCACTTCAGTATACTCTTTTTCTATGGCAAAAAATAAAATAAAAATTTTGTTGTTTTGGGTATTGTTTTTAACTGACCCTTTGCAGCCGTTTGAGTGACAGGCGATTTCACCCATAATAACGCCAATATTCTATGCCACCATCACTGTATGTCATATTATCAGACAGGCATTATATTGGAGTAACATTGGTGATTAATATAAACAGCATTTATGGGATTTTCAACCTAGACTGTAGGTAGCCAGAAAGGCTGGGCAATGTACTGTACATTTATATCCTTCATCCTAGCCTCAACTGTCAATCAGTGGTACTATCATTTGATAAGTGAATGACTCAACTTGATTGATGAAGTTATTTTAGCTGTTTTTGAACCGGTATTGGACATATAATTAAATGCAAAAGATCCAAACTTCTCTTCACTATACCTGTAGGATATAGCTTCTTTTTTTTCCATTTTAAATTACATTCACATACTGATATCCCTGGCACACATATAGCAGGTCTTTATGTTTGCTTCTGTCTGAAATACATATGTATTTTTTTTCCAGAAATTATTCACTTTTTTTCTTGGAGTGTGCACGAATCAGTAGGGGAGCGATACAGCTGACATAGTGAAGTGGAGTGGTGTTTTGCAAAGGGTCAATTACAATATACACTCACCAGCCACTTTATTAGGTACACCTTACTAATAATGGGTTGGGCTGTCTTTTGCTTTCAGAACTGCCTTAATCCTTTGTGGCATGGATTCAACAAGGTCCTGGACATATTCGTCAGAGATTTTAGTCCATATTGACATGATAGCATCACGCAGTTGCTGCAGATTTGTCGGCTGAACATCCTGTTCAACCACAACCCAAAGGTGCTCTATTGAATTGACATCTGGTGACTGTGTAGGCCATTTAAGAACAGTTAAATGTAACTCATTGTTACGTTCAAGAAACCAGCAAAAATCGAGACTCATCAGACCAGGCAACATTTTTCCAATCTTCTATTGTCCAAGTTTGGTGAGCCTGTGCAAATTGCAGGTTCAGTGTTACCCGGTGTGGTCTTCTGCTGCTGTTGCCCATCCACCTCAAGGTTGGACGTGTTGTGCATTCAGAAGATGCTCTTTTGCCTCGAACGAGTAACGAGTGGTTATTTCAGTTACTGTTGCCTTTCTATCAGCTCGAACCAGTCTGGCCATTCTCTTCAGACCTCTGGCATCAACAAGGAATTTACACCCACAGAACTGCCGCTCACTGGATATTTTTTCTTTTTTGGACACTTCTCTGTAAACCTTAGAGATGGTTGTGCGTGAAAATCCCAGTAGATCAGCAGTTTCTGAAATACTTCGACCAGCTCGTCTGGCACCAACAACCATGCCACGTTCACAGTCATTTAAATCCCCATTCTGATGCTCGGTTTGAACTGCAGCTGATCTTAACCTTGTCTACATGCCTTAATGCAGTTTCTCAACTGGTGGGTCGCGACCCAAAAGTGGGTCGCAGGAACATTTTCAGTGGGTCGCGGAGTTTGTGCTCAAAAAAACAACCAAAACTTAACTTGTTTTGCGTATACCGGACTTTTATTTTGAAATGCGCGCACGACAACCGATCCCTTTGGAATCGACGTGGAAAGCGTCACGTTGCCGAGCAACATAGAGAGTCAGCTGGTGGAGCTTTCATGTGATAAGACGCTGAAGAAGAAATTCAGTGAAGTAAGCCTTTCCCAGTTTTCGCAATCTGAGAGTGCGATTAAACCCATCCCATTCAGAGCTACGTATTTGTATGAAAGTGGCTTCTCTTCCTTGGTGCAGCTTGAGTCAAAGCAAAGGAACAGGTTGTACATAGAGCACGATCTTCGGGTAGCACTGTTTACCATCACCCCTGACTTTGAAACTCTTATCACATCAGTAAAGCACATCCTCAGTTATCTCATTATCTTCCCAGACTACTGTTAAGTGAAACAGATGTTTAAAATTGCTGTCATATTAGATGTAAAAATTGTTATGGATGTTTTAAACATTTTTCAATTTGCTGGTTTGTTCTGTTCAACAGGGTCAGTGTTAATGTTTTATTAACAGTTCAGTTTTGTTTATGGTAACAACCTTTCCTTACGCTAACCACTGTTTACAGTGTTTGTTGTTTTTACTTTGTAATATTTCTATAATTTGACACATTTTGTTAAATGTCAGCAATAAAATGTTTATTTGTAAGTCTTGCTGATTTTCTCATCGTTTTTCTGTCACTACTTGTGTATGTTAACAAATAAATACAAATTAATTATAATTCCTAAAATTATATTACAGTTCCTAAAAATCTAGGTCACGGCTTGATGACCATGTAAAAATGTGGGTCCCGTGGCCAAACCAGTTGAGAACCACTGCCTTAATGCATTGAATTGCTGTCATGTGATTGGCTGATTAGAGATTTGCGTTAATGAGCAATTGGACAGGTGTACCTAATAAAGTGGCCGGTGAGTGTATATTGCATATAATGAATGCAACCATTATAATAATGCTGGATAATGAATTGTTGCCATCTACTGATGAATTACTATAATCTGGACAAAAAGTAGCTGAAAACTCTGCACCATTCATACACAGTCTGACAATCTGTCAAACAATTATGAGTCATACAGTAAAGAGGTTTTGTCCTGCCTCAGCACTTTTATATATTAAAATAAGACATGGCGTGAAATTATCATTTTAGAGTCTTTTATTCAATAGACTTTCTTAAAGATTGCAATTTACAAAGTAGTCATTGAACTTGGCAGCTTAACATTTAAGTACTGGTGCGACCACAGAAAAAACTTTTCCTCCAATTTGTCTGGAAGCACCTCCCATCTGCATTAAACAGGGTGTGCTGTCCTGTGGAAACTGCTTAGCAGAGGATATAACTCCAGCTGATGTGTCTGACCGCCAACTAAACATGTGGGGTTGAAGAAAACTTCCTGAGGCCTGTGGCGGGTCTGAACCCAGATACTGCTTGTCAGCAACAGTTGGCTTATTTCTTGGTGATGCTGAACATAACATGCAACACAGCCAAAAATGGTGCACCTCAATTTACTAGCTTATGCATAATCATTTGCTCTTTTAAAGTATAAATAGAGTGAGTAATGTGTTTTTAAAAAGGACATTCCAAATATCGGGATGATGCACTTAATTAAGCTGAATAAATAAGTTAAAGTATGGAATGTTGGACACTTAGGTCAGCTGTCTTAGCTTTTACAGTCCAACAGTTGGAAAATACAATCTCCATCTATTTTCTGCATAGGGAATTTTAACAATACATGATTAAACTTTAAAAACAGACTCTGATCTTTGCAGTTGTTAATTTGTTGAATGTGTCTTTGTTGGACCAATCCATGAATTCTTCTGTATACCAAAATATCCTTAAGGAGAATGTCCTGCCATCTGTTAGTGACCTAAAGCTGAAGCGAACTTGGGTTCCTCAGCAAGACAATGATACAAAGCACACTGGCAAGTCCACTTCTGAATGGCTGAAGAAAAAAAAAAGAAGACTTTTTGGCGTGGCCAAGTCAATGTCCTGACCTGAATCCAATTGAGATGCTGTGGCTTGAAACCCCTCCAATTTGGCTGCATTACAACATTTTTGTTTTTTGAGTAATATTTAAATTAGTTTGATGATGTTAAACATTAATGTGTGACAAACCTTAAACATCTGAGAGCATAATATTGTTGACCTGCTGGTAACAATTCCTCCTATCATTTGCAATGATGTAATGATTCAATAAATACACAACTATACTGTAAATATACAACCATACAACCAAAATACACAAATATACAACTATTTCAGTACTGTATACTTTATGCGGTTTCAATATGAATCCATATGACAGGCAGTTCTGCTCATTATTGAAATCTGAAAACCTTTTCTGACCATGAAGTGTGACTAATGTGATGACATCTTTCAGCTGACAGTATAACATCCACAACAACATCCATGAGCGTGTCACGGCTATTTAACACCATTTAAATGTCACTCTTTGTGCAAGTATCAGTAAAAGCAAACACTGGCTAAATCCATTAGTTTAAGTGGAGGACAGAGTTAATAGGCAGTTTATTTAGTTAGGCTCAAAATGTCCTTTTGTTTTTCTTCAGCCCAGTAAATAAACTCCTGCCCAGATATGGACCGATTACAGCTTGAGTGAGTCTCTCAGCCTCATACAGAGAGAAAGCTGGATGTTTAGAGAGGTAATTGAGTGTAGGGCTTCACCTCTGGGGCTTTCGGACAAACGTTCATAGCCATTCTCCTTGGTTTATTATGCTTTTCCCATATGTTTATTAGACATGATTGGGCCTCACCCAAAAACACAACTCCGTTTGTCACATGGTGCATCCAATATTAAAATGCACTCTTGGCATTCGTTTGCATTCAGAACGTGATTTTACAATGCAGCTCTAAAATAATTAAGTGTTATTAGATTTATGACAACATATGCTGCATTTGTAGTTGATCGGTAATGTTGTGATGGCCTTGAGGTCTTAAATATCTGTGGTATCCAAGCCAGCGTTTCAAGGGGCTCACATCTGTTACCAATTGGACTTCTCCACTGCCCATCTGTGCTGAGGTTTGCCTAGGTAATCTCAGTCTATTGGGATCCCGAGTCTGGGGGGAACAGCACAGCGTCTATTATAACCCACCATTAGCATTACAGTCGCGTAATTGTTGCAATGCCCACTGGAGAACAAAAGGAGGCCTGAAGCAGAATCTGGCAGCAGAGACGATGGAAATCATTTCAAGTTTGGCGTCAAACAAGACTCTGTAACATAAATGCCTCCTGTCAGGCTTGGTGGGACCTGTGGCTGAATAGAGCAGGATCGCGGATGTCAAATATTGTCAGAAAGACTGAGGCGAAATACCTGAAGTCTCGAGATTTGCTGCTTTATTACATCAGAAATGATTGCAACCGCTTGTCGTGTTTCTTATAACGCTCTGTCATTTATAAACAAGCTGAATCATGCAACGCTAATAGTCCAATTTGGTTTTTCAATTATATGTTATTTGCCTGAGGTTGGATGTGCTGTGAAAATGGAAAATGCAGGGTTTATTCTGAGCAGATCCAAGAAAGGTCTAAATTTAGATTAGAGCTGGGGGTTTTTTCAAGCCTACATCTAATTAGTAATGCGTGTTAACCTCATCCCTCACATAACAATGCACAGTTGTTTTCATGTTTGGTTTGTATTAGGGAACAAAGGAAGTACATGGTGTTCTGTTGATCAAAACCATCGAGAGTGACTCAACAGCACCAGACTAGTGCACATGAGGAGCAAATAAAGTGCGCTTTGGCACTGTGAAACCCATAAACCTGTGCAAAGCTCTGAGATCCTGAAGAAAAAAGCACAGCTTTAGAGTTAAAGGAGCCAGACCAGTCTCAAAAATAAAACATTTATGAAAAAGAATTCATACTGTACATGCACAGCACAGTTTACATATACAAAATCCAATTTGTAAATTCAAAAGACCGTTCATAAATGCAACATACAATTTGTGAATTCACAAGCAAAAATCATAAATATTTTTGCAAAATGAATTGTGTTTTGTATTTGTGTCTTTTTGAATATTGTTTTGTATTATAAATTGAGTTGAACCTACAAATTGGAGTTTGTAAATGTGAATTGCGTTGTGGATATATGAATTATATTTTGGAAATGTATTATTTTTGAGACCGATTTAGTTCCATACGCTGCTGCTAGTCTTTTAATTCTAGTGTTTGGTCTGAATTATAGTTTTTATTATACAGAACAGTAAAATCTTAAATCATCTGTTTTTAACAGTTGTCTATAGCTTTGTGATTCACTTCGTGAATATTTTCGTGTTTTTTGGTTCATTTCTGATTTTGATTTGGATTATGGGATTTTGATCTCTACACCAATGTTTGAAATTGTAGAAAATTCTGCGATTTAGCAAAGTGACTTTTATTTATATTGAAAAACTGTACAAAAGCACGCACATCACTCTTAACTGGGTGCTCAGCCACAAACACGCAAAAATGCAAATATATGTATCCAAAAAGACGGCAACACCAAAGCTCCAAAAATACAAAATTTATTAAATTAAAAAGGCTGACACAGAGCGTGTAACGTTTCGAGCCTCCGGCTCTTAATCATGTCTTTTTGGATCTTTGGTGTTGCCGCCTTTTTAGATACACCTTCATTTATATTATAATTAGTTTCAAGCAATACATTGGCACAGGGTTGATCTGCCAGTAATTCAGTATTTTTCACAACTAAGATCAAATTTTGTGAACAACCAGCCTGATCTCACAAGGAAATGTAAATGTTTTACATTTTGTCAATTTATAGCTAATTCATACAAATTCATAAGAGTTCAGTTGTATGAAAATGTAAAGAAAGGAGGCTTTAAAAGTAGGCATGGCACCAAACCCCACTGCAAAATTGTCATTGAAGAATGAGCAAATTGTACTAAAATCTTCAAATGACGTCGTACAAATTCATATGATTTATCTATCAAATCAAAAAGTTACAAATTGGGTAAAATTTACCGAACTGTACCGCTTTGTAGTGTTAGTTTTACATACAAAATGCAACCATAACCACAAGTACTTGCTTCTCAGAAATGTATCCCTGGGCACATGTTCCCAATGGGCCTGTATTGCATTAATTCCTGCCTGTGTTTTATACATTACAGCTACAAATACATCTCTGTCTGTCCCATTTGTCAAGTATATTTATAATTCATCCTATATTTCATCCAGCTTTAGAGTAAAGCTCATTAATATTCATGACCACTGAAAAATAGTCAAAAATTAGCATTTTATTTTAGAGATAATTCCTGTGATTATAAGTGATCTTATAAAACTGTTTCTGGAGAATGTTTTTAACATACCTAAGCCCCATACCTATCAGAGCACACTTTGACATATTAAAGCAATGCCCTATGGCGCCTTTTAGCAACTGGTGTCACTAATAATAAGGGTTTCTGAATCGTACAAATACTGTAGCTCTATTAGATGAATAATTCACTTACTCATAATAACACTCAGTTTCTGCTCCAACAATTTAACCTACAAAAAGTGACAAAAAGAATCCCACCTGCAGTCTTGCTGATTATATACTTAATATAATTTAGTATTTAAGGTTAAAGACTTTAACTAAAAACAAGCTTGACGTTTTTCATTTTCAAACAAAAGATAAATCACACTCATTAGCATCTCACTTATGAGGTTCTGTGTATACAGAAAGACACACATGCAGTGAAGAAAATCCCAGTCTTCTTGGCATCTTACAGTAAACTCTTCAGACTCTGCTTTTTTCATATATCATTTTTCATAATTGTAGGGAAAGATAGTTTTTTTTTGCGAGGGAAGCCTGCGAATAGCCTCCCTGTGGCGAGTGTTGTCCGTGTAAACAAGCCGGTTGCTATGAAGCCGAGCTGTCAGATGATGTGTGTTATTGCAGAGCTCCGGGCCCTTGGCACAGCGCAAGCGAGCCCGAAGATCAGAGCCCGAATCTGGGCCGCTTCTCCACCTCGCTCCCTGAGATCTCTTAAAAAGCCATTAATGAACATCTGGTTGAGATTACTTCAATATTGCCATCAGCAAGAGAGCGCTGGCGAACACAGCAACCCACTATGTGTGGCTGCGCTTTTCCCACTTCTCCCCTTCACCCTGAGCTTAAAATAGTTTATGTGTTCTTTTGAGTATCATTTATGATAATGAGAAAATAAGCAGCTGGTACAGACTTTTGTCCCTCGTGAAACCTGATCTAGTCAATCTAAAGACAATTTGTCTTTATTGTTGCGTTTTCTGCAACAGAGGTGTTGTGTTTAGGTCTTTAGTGTGAGACGATATCTTTTTGTTGTTTATAAAATTTGCATCCTGTTTTGCACATTTCTCCCAGCTTATTCACCGAGCAGGATGTGGTCCAGGCACTGCAAAACTGGGACGTGGCTATTAATAAATGAGTAATTTCACCCGAACTGAGATTTCATAATATGGCATGTTTTTGAAAACCAGGCTTTAAATTGGTCCCAAAAAAACACCACGGCATTTCTGCACAAGCCACAGGTGTCCAGAGCTGATTTTAATTTGTACTTTTCATGGTCAGTTGATATATGATGACTGTGACTAAATGATGACACAAATCAGCAGACGGGGTTCACAAATAACTCATTACTTGTTCATTAAAAGTTCCTTTAAACTTGTTGGGAATGGACACAGTATTTCTTTTAAACAACCCATTTTGTTGGTGTGAATGACTAACAAGTTGTCAAACTGAAAGTCATGTTGGTTTATTTATGCTCATGGCTCTTGATGATTAAGGTTATATTAAGCAAAATGAGTGGTCTGTGCAAGAAACAGAAGATTATTTATAACATTATTACCATTAAAGGTGCAGTATGTAAGTTTGACACCCAGTGATAGAACTAGGTATTGCACTTCTGGATCAAAACACATGCAAGCATAGGTTGCCAGATTGACCTGAGTGTGCCTGACAATCAAGCCTAAATGCTGATTTAAGTTGTGCTCTAAATAAAAGCAAGGGTACCCGATAGAAGGAATATTTCCATATTAAACGGGGTTTTGTCCTAACCAACACCTGGAATTGATATTTTAGAAACGGCTTGTATTTCTCGCAGCTGAACAACAGAAAACTATGACAATGATCAACTCAGGTGCACCTCATGTGCTTTATTCAGCATTAAATGCTAACAATGTGACTTTGAATGCCATTTTACATGACATGTATTGCCATATACTGAAAGCAGCAGCAGATAGTTCACCTCAGATCTTGAAAATAAAATAAACCATTTAAAAGTGAACTTTAGAACTCTGAAATAGTGAAAACCAACACATAGTGATTCAACATGTACATTCAATAATGTTAAACAGGGTTAATGTGTATTAAATAGATTATAAACCTTACCATTTCATAAGTGAGTGCACTATTTTGTGCTTCTGAATGGCTGTATTTAAATTTATGACGTGTTGCGTCTGGTGCAAACAGCCAAATTGCTGCAAATCTCACGTAGCAGGTTGTTAGGACACGGGGTTACAATATAACCTGCTCACCTGATGTTTACATTCGTTATATTTATATTATTTGCTAATTAATAACCTCATGTGGATCTCTGAATCTGCATCTCATTTTGGAGTCTGCTACTGTCCACCGCAGGTTGCATTTCGATCACGAACATGCTTTGAGAGCCTTTCTGACTGAATGAATGAAATAGCAGTTTTCCAACAAGGCAACCCGGGCTGCTGAAATATAATTAATTAAATATAAGATAATTAAAGATTATAATTAAAGATTAATTAAAGATTAAAGATAATTGACCAAAGCAAAGACAGACGTTCCAGCACGTAATGCACATTTTCAAAGCAGAATTTTTGTTTTTCAGATAAATAAGTATATTCACTTGGCATGTTTCTTAAATATTTGCAAACATATTGGTATTTAAAGCACCTTTAATGCACAGCTTGAATTTCTTATGGTAGTGTGCTATTGCTCTATGGTACTATGCAACACCTTTGCGTTTTCCTAATAAAGTCATAATAAAGTCATCTCATTGTAAGTTATTGTTATTTTTTTATATAACTTTTCATTCCGCAATGTAACATTTTACAATCAGTCATTTCCTATCTTGTGTTTTAGAAAATACACTTTAATATAAGTGAAGCAACAAAATAAAGGGATATTTCACCCAAAAACGAACACTTAGTATTTACTCAATTGTGTTTCCAAACCTTTATGAGTTTCTTTATTCTGTTTCTGAAGAATATTTTGAGGAAAACTGGAAACCAGAACCCATAGACTTCCATAGTACGATTAAAAAACATCCGTTCTTTTAATTACAACCTTTTTTGTACATCTAATCTATACCTTTTGATTGCAATTA
Source organism: Danio albolineatus (assembly GCA_903798035.1). Classification (NCBI taxonomy): domain Eukaryota; kingdom Metazoa; phylum Chordata; class Actinopteri; order Cypriniformes; family Danionidae; genus Danio; species Danio albolineatus. The sequence continues at coordinate 9,802,695 of CAIGQQ010035826.1, read as the reverse complement.
TGGAAGAAGACTTGACTTAGTTAAAGAGAAGTTACCATCACTCACATATACTGTATACAATATACTACCACTTTCTTGCCGAAAACAACAAAAGCAAAACTTATGCACGATTTGAGTTCTTATAAATTTAAAGCAACAGGTAGAGAAAAACAGGCAAAAGCAAAAACAAACAAGCAGCTCTTTCTATATAAATGTGCAGAGTTTGTATGCATTGTTTCCAGTGTTGTGCAAGTTACTTCAAAGCTGTAATACATTACAGATTACTTGTTACTGTTATTTAAATGTAATCCCTTACCTTACAATATTACTGTCTCAAAATTGTAATATGTTACATGACTACATATTACTTTTTTAGTTACTTTCACCAAAATAACTCCAGAATTAGAACTGAACATTCTAAAATGACCAAACGTACTGCAGAGCATTTTACATCCAGTAGAAAGTGCTATGATGTAGCAGAATGACTGTGACCTACCCAGGCTACTAACAATACAGTATATAATTGGCAATGTGAAGGCTCAAGACAATGCAAAAAAAGCATGGAAGCCAGAATCACAAATGATCCAAGTCTGTTAAAAGTATGGTAGAGGTAAAGTGATCATCTGGCAATATCTCTGAATAGCTTGACTATATTCAAATTAGACACTACAGGCCTATATGTAAACTCCAATGTCATGACAAGATGCAGATTTTTTTTCTTATTGTTGCCATTTTTTATTCACTTTAAATTTAAGTGGCTCACAACACAAAACTGTCCTGAACAAAGTGAGCGTGATGAACATACAGTAGCTTTCTCAAAATAATGCCTGTGCACCGATTTCCTGTTTGTGGACAAAACTGCTTGCGAGCTCTCAAATATACGCTGCTCGCACGCAAATTTCTTCACGCTCTCTCAAATATGCACTGCTCACGCATGACTCACTGTGTGTCTTGTGTTCCTTCTTCCTTTTGTGCTTTTTGATATGATTTATATTGGTCCACTATTATTAATAACCAAAATACTAAAATAGACTTACATATATATTTTTTATATAATAATAAACCAAAACGGACGCCACGGTGGCGTAGTGGTTAGCACATTCGCCTCACAGCAAGAAGGTCACTGGTTCGAGCCCCGGCTGGGTCAGTTGGCATTTCTGTGTGGTGTTTGCATGTTCTCCCCGTGGTTGCGTGGGTTTCCTCCGGGTGCTCCGGTTTCCCCCACAGTCCAAAGACATGTGGTACAGGTGAATTGGGTAGGCTAAATTGTCCGTAGTGTATGAGTGTGAATGTGTGTGTGTGGATGTTTCCCAGGGATGGGTTGCGGCTGGAAGGGCATCCGCTGCGTAAAAATATGCTGGATAAGTTGGCGGTTGATTCCGCTGTGGTGACCCCGGATTAATAAAGGGACTAAGCCGACAAGAAAATGAATGAATGAATGAATAAACCAAAACAATTTTGGCTGTATATGTTATATGATGAGATATTTCTAGTTTCCAATAATTAAAGACACAGAGAATAGATGTTGAGTGCAAAGAATACATTTTATTTTAAAAAGGTGCACCATACTAATCAAATAAAAACATTTTTAAAAAAATATAACTAACGCAAGCAGAAATGTTACTAATAGAATATAGAAAAAAACTTGATAAGGTATTATAGCCTACTGTACTATTTACTCTTCAAATAAATAAAATGTGCTCTTCCACATTGTTAATGAGATTTTGGAGAACATTTTCCTTCTTGTCCTCTTCATTTTGAGGAAAATTTGTTCTACAGGGCCCCTGAACACATCTATTGGCATGTACAGTGTTTTGAACATTACTATAGTAAAGTACTTCAATGAATCTGTTGTGGTAAAACTATAGTTGCTATGGTAACACAACAAATGAAATATAAACAAATTACCCAGTGCTGTAGTTTTTTTCTTACAATATTAGTTTATATTATTCTACAATTCACCACACTTTACTGTAGTAAAACTCCACTTTGTATTTTATCTTATCAGTTCACTATTCCTACTACTGTATGCTGAAGCATTTATTAACAAGTTCAAAATTATACTAGCCTAAAACAGGCAGTATACCTAACACTCAAAAACACTAGAATTTATTTCAGAATTTACCTTAACCTGTAGGTAAATAGTGTAGAGATATCTCTGGATATATAGTATAAGATAATATAATCTTTAGAGCAAAAGCACAAAAAGAATAGGTAACACAAGTCACAAATTGTGAGCAGATCATCCGCACGTGAGCAGCCGTGTTTTGAGTGCACTCGAGGAGAAACCGGCGCGCGTTCGCTCGCTCGTATTACATGAATACATGTCAGTAAAAATAACACTATATGTACTTACGTCCATCTCGCGAATCAATTTTCCGCTTTTCCGCTGTGCGTTAGGGCTTAACATTACTGCGCACCGGGCTGAGCCAATCGCCTCGGACCTCGAGCTCAGAAGCTGAAATCACTCCGCGCTCAAAGTAAAAAGTTCCAATAGCCAGAGGGAGATGAATGACAACACACGCCGCGGGTATATTCACTAACCTCGAACAGGAAATAGAACTGGCTATTTTTATTTGTAAATCTCTTGCGCGCGAAAAGTTTGTTGTAACGCACGCGTTACTGAACATGTACCGAGTAAAATATTACTGAAAATGCATTAGTAATGCCTTACACTACTGCGTTACAGGAAAATGTAATACATTACTGTAATACATTACTTTTATAACGCGTTACTCCCAACACTGATTGTTTCGCATCAACTGAGTGTGAAGCAGTAAAGTCCACAGAGAAATAATAAAAAAAAATATCTTTATGGCCGAGCTTGCAAAGATGACAGATCTCAGCATTTCGCCATAATCAAATCCTCCTGCAGTAGTCAAATAAATGTAGCTGACCACAGAGAGTAGAAGCTAGCGAGAGACTTGCAGTGTGAAGCCCGCTTGCCATGTGTTAAATCGAGTTTAATAAGTGCAGCAGTTAGGAAGATTGAGTGATATATGTTCCGTATGGAGCTGAACTGTCTGAGCCTGTCAAGTGTGAACCAGTGCAATACCAGCAGGCCACTTCAGCGGTGTCATAACATTCGCTCTAAACACACTCCCTATTAACTTATACATCTATCATGGCGAGATCTCCCAACAAGATCAGGTGCGAGTTCCTCTGGCCTTCAAATTAAAAGAGCATGTGCTCGTTTTACTGTCATATTTTTTTTCCTCCTTTTTCTTTTCTGCTAATCTGGTAGACAGTCATTGATGAAACGTGCTCTTGTTTACTTATTTATCCATGCAGTTCAGATTTTATGCGCTACAAAAGGATACGGTTCAAACTCACCAGGGTTTATTTCACTATAGTTAGTTAGTTCTATGGAAGATTAGATTCAAAATATGAAATAAATAATGTTGCTCAAATAATGTTGTTTATGAAATATGTCAGCCAACAATTAAACTTTACTCACTATTTACTCAACCTAAAGAGGTTTTTACACAACCGAAGATATTTTGAAGAATGTTAGAAACCTCTAACCACTAACACGCATAAGAAAAACAATTCCAAATTTTATCTTTTAGATACTAGTATTTTTTTTTCAATTAAGCACTTCATCATTACTTAATACATTTTATTTATTTGATACTGCTCATACTCTTTTATTTGATGCTGATAGCTAAATAGAAACTAGTACTTATTTATAGTGTCTATTCTGCTGTTAACAAATTAGTAACAAATTAAAATGTTGATTTATAGATTTTTTTTGGCACTGACTTTAATGGAGATCTGTAGAGTAGATCTGACTAGAATGTAGTTTTTAATGTGATTTGTACAGTTCAGTTTAGTAACTATAGATCTGATAAATATTTAATATAAATAACTAGTATATAAATACAGTTACAATTGCTATCTGAAAAATAAATACCAATAAATAACCTCAAAACAAAAAAAAGTTGACACAGTGAAAAATAGTTGATTTCCAAATTTACTTTGACTTGAGGTTCATTGCAGACAATATGAACACTAAATATTTCATGTTTTGTCTGTTCAACTTCATTTCATTTGTTAATATACATCCTTAACTGCCATTCAGGCCGGCAACATATTCCAGAAAAAAATGGGACAGAAGCAATTTAGGGCTAGTAATCAGGTATATTAGCTAAATAATGATGTGATATGAAACAGGTGATGTCAAAAGGTGATTGTAAGTATGATGTGGTATAAAAACAGCATCCTAGAATGCTCTAGTCCTGTAGGAGCAAAGAGGGGCTGAGGATTGCCACTTTGCCAACAAATATGTGACATTTTTTGTAATGTTTAAAAACAGTGTTCCTCAAAAAATAGATTCAAGGAATCTGAAGGAATTTCAGTGGGTAAAAGACAAGGGCACAAACCTAAGCTGAACATCCGTGATCTACAATTCCTCAGGCGGCACTGCATTAAGAATCATCATTCAACTTTAAGCGATATCACCACATGTCCCCAGGACTACTTTGGCAAACCTTTGTCAAGTACCATAATACAAAGATACATCCAGTAATGCCAGTCAAAACTGTACTGTGCCAAAAGGAAGCCCCATGTTAAGAATGTCCAGAAGTACCGTCGACTTCTCTGGGCTTGGAGGAAGAGGATACATATTCATGAATGACCTGTCTGCAATCCTGACCTGTCTCTGATAGAAAATGTGTGGCGCATTTTGAAGTGCAAAAAAAAATGCAACCGCTAAGACCCCGTACTGTTGCCCACCTTAAGATTTTTTTGGAGGAAGAATGGGACCAAATTACATCTGAAACACTTCATCACTTGGTGTATCTTTAGCTCCTCAACATCTTTTATGTGTTGTGAAAAGGAATGGCAACATCACAAAGTGGTAAACGCTTTACTGTTACAACTCTTTTTTAAATGTGTTGCAAGAACCAACATTGGAATATGTGTTTATTTAATACAAATAAAATCATAAGGAACACATTAAATAATGTTTGTTGTATGTCTGCAATGAAAAACAAGTCAAAGTAAATTTAGAAATCACTAATTTAATTTTGGCGCCACGGTGGCCTAGTGGGTAGCACGTTCGCCTCACAGCAAGAAGGTCGCTGGTTCGAGCCTCGGCTGGGTCAGTTGGCATTTCTGTGTGGAGTTTGCATGTTCTCCCCGTGATTGCGTGGGTTTCCTCCGGGTGCTCCGGTTTCCCCCACAAGTCCAAAGACATGTGGTACAGGTGAATTGGGTAAGCTAAATTGTCCATAGTGTATGAGTGTGAATGAATGTGTGTGGATGTTTCCCAGAGATGGGTTGCGGCTGGAAGGGCATCAGCTGCGTAAAAATATGCTGGATAAGTTGGCGGATCATTCCGCTGTGGCGACCCCGGATTAATAAAGGGACTAAGCCAAAAAGAAAATGAATGAATGAATAATTTAATTTTTTTACTCTCCCAACTTATTCTGATTTAGAGTCATAAGTACCAATAATAAATACTATTACACATGAATAAGCACCCCATTAACCAATGTTAATCATTTATTATCTGTCACTTTTGACTAGCTGCAGCATTATGATTTTGCTTTCATTTTTTGACATTCATTAAAATGTCTCATTTTGTGTCCTGTTACCTTTAATAGTTGCAGAAATTAATTTGGAAATGTACCAGAATCAGCATGGTAAACTTATTTTATATATGAAGCTATTATTTATTTGAAATTAAATTAATTGTAAAATTTTTAAATAACCCAAGTTCGACCTAAATCACCATTTCGTGTATATTTATCATTTGTTTGATGTAATGTGACTTAAAAAATCTTTATGACCTTACTTTTTTTTAATTTATGATTTTGTACAATACAAAAAAATCTAGTTCAAATAAAGGTTAAACGGTTTCAATAAACACATTCAAACTGTACTGTCAAATTCATACGGGCAAGCAATAGCAAGCACAGTGTCACAATGAGAGAAGAAGCACTTTTAGATTACCTCACATATGGTAATAATAAAAAGGTCATAATATTTCACTTTATACTGTATTTTTGGTCAAATAAATGTAACAATGGTGAGCACAAGAGATCTCTTTTTTTTTTTTTAAACATAAAGAACCCAAGATTTTTGGAGATACGAAAGCATTTGACACTTCATGAAAACACAGCCAAAAACAGCTCACATGCCAAGACTCTTTTTATCCCTAAAAAAATAGCCTTTTCTTTTCTCTAGCAAAAGCCTGATTCACTTTCAGTTTCAATAAGACAACTCCTTTGTTCAAACTTTTTACTGTGTCACAATAGAGGCGCTTCTTTTTTTCTGCAGGAGTTCCTCTAGAGCCATTTGAATGGTTTCATATTTTCCACTCTGCGTGTCCAGGACATTTACAGTTGGCGTCAGAATATCAGTTGGTCTGAGGGGAGGCACTTTGAAGTGTTTGTGGTATCAGCACATCTGTGGGCAAGATGTGCGCCCGGCAGGGAGGTGCTGCTCAATATTGCCTGTCTTCTCTCTCGTCATGTGACAATGAACAACATTCCTTAACTCTTTCTGCAGCAGATGCATGTTGTGAAACTCTTCCCATGTTCATTTCAAATCGGCATCATCATAAATCTGCACGCAAATCTATGATCAGTAGCCATGGCTTTTCTTCTGATTAAAGATTTAAAGACTGGGCTGACATTCTTATGGGGCTGTTTTGTAAACTTTTATATGGAAACATTTCCCAGATGTTTTAATTGATTGTGTTGTCTTGCTTTATTCTGGCATTTATTTACCGCTACAGTTAGAATAATAGGACTATATACAGTAATAGACTATATTAGAATACATCATTTATTCAGGAACAAACAAGTGATCTGCTGTATATTAATTGCCTCAAAATAGCAATGCATTGTTTTTTTTTAAATAACACAGCAGTGGAAGTGAACATGATAACTGTGTTAGGGCAAAACTAGCAAGAATCACTGGGTGATCTAGGGGCCTGAATTGTTAAGGACTGGAACAACAGTTTGTTGATTTTATAAATATACAGTAATTGATAAAAGGATCCTTTAAATATTAAACTATTAAACTAAAAGTGGCAGTGAGTCGGTGTCTTGTTGAATGATTGATTTATTCTTACATGTATTGATCTGATTCATCCAAAATGGCTGACGCAGTCAAGAACAAAGCAAGTTTTTCATTCAAAACTAAACTAAAACCACCAGTAGGTGGCAGCAAGTCTCTGTTTTAATGAGTTAGTCATTGATGCATTCATTTATTCAGTTTCCTAGTCCCTTAATTTATCAGGGGTCGCCACAGCGGAATGAACCGCCAACTTATCCAAAATATGTTTTACACAGTGGATGCCCTTCCAGCTGCAACCCAGTACTGGGAAACATACGCACTCATTCACACTCATACATTATGGACAATTTGGTTTATTTAATTCACCTATACTGCATGTCTTTGGACTGTGGGGGAAACCGGAGCACCCGGAGGAAACCCACGGCAACACTGGGAGAACATGCAAACTCCACACAGAAAGCGACCTTCTTGCTGTGAGGCGACAGTACTAACCACTGAGCCACCGTTTCACCCCATATATGTAACAGTGGCCAGCTAGTGAAGTGCTATGCAGGTAAACCTCACTCCTCTGATCTCCAAAGATGCTTTAGTGACAGCTACTAAAGGCCATGTTCTTTAGCCTCCTTGTTAGAGCAACTGACTCCCATACAAAGAATCGCCAGTTCGATCCCAGCTCAGAACGAGATGGGTGCAATAGAACCGGTGGATTACAACTGGGGGCTCGTCCGGGATGGGAGTGAGGTTTAGGGTGGTGAGTGTAAGGGAGACCAGCTAGTGAAGTGCTATGCAGGTAAACCTCACTCCTCTGACCTCTAAAAGTGCTCTAGCGACAAATGTTAGAGGCCATGGTCTTTAGCCTCCTTGTTAAAGCAACTGACTCCCATACAATGAATCGCCGATTTTGATCCCAGTTCAGAATGGGATGGGTGCAGTACAACTTGTGGGTTACATTCATTCATTCATTCATTTTCTTGTCGGCTTAGTCCCTTTATTAATCCAGGGTCGCCACAACGGAATGATCCGCCAACTTATCCAGCATTTGTTTTATGCAGCGGATCCCCTTCCAGCTGCAACCCATCTCTGGGAAACATCCATACATTCTCATTCAAACACATACACTACGGACAATTTAGCTTACCCAATTCACCTGTACCACATATTTTTGGACTTGTGGGGGAAACCGGAGCACCCGGAGGAAACCCACGCAACCACGGGGAGAACATGCAAACTCCACACAGAAATGACCCAACTGACCCAGCCGAGGCTCGAACCAGCGACCTTCTTGCTGTGAGGCGAACGTGCTACTCTCTACACCACCGCGGCGCCTTGGTGGGTTACATATATATTTTGTACTTTAATACATATTATATATATTTTTTTACATATAATTTAATATAAAACTGCCAGTAAGAAGTATGAGTGAATCATTAACGAGTGAGTCAAGGATTCACTCATTCAAAATGGCTGATTCAATCAGGGAACAAAGCACATGATGCCCCATTTAAATTCTATTAAAAAACACCAGCAGGTGGCAAAAAGTTACTAGCTGCGTCCCAAATCGCATACTTATGCACTATTCTACGCCATCTTGAAGTATAAATAGTGTCTGTAGTGCGTTCTCACTGACAACTCTAAAAATAATAAGTGCACTTTAATTACCCGGATGATGCGACTCAACGACCGCAGCTTTGCGCACATAACGAAAGGGGCGGAGCTATCAGGTGCACACGAATAACTTTATTTATTTTGGACTGTGAAAGCAAAATTCTCCTATGAGAGTGATTATAGCGCCTCTCGATGGTGGACACGGTTATACTCATGGCGGGTATTATTTGGTATTTTGGTCATTTATTTCATTCATTTGGCAACCGTTAAACCTCATCAGGGAAACGGTTTGAACTTCCGCTCAGTATAAAACCCATTAGTGCTCCATTTGGGACAACACTACATACATATACTATGCTGTTGAGTGTGTAAGTGCAGAAGTACATAGTGTATAGTGTGTCATTTGGGACGCAGCTATTGTCTTAATATGCAAGTTGCTGAATGAATATTTGATTCAATATTCTGAGTCTTTCAGGACTGAAACATTACTGTTAAATGGAGATACAATTATTGGTGAATCACTGACAAACAGTCCTTGTTCGTAAAAGGAGGAGAAATGAGAATATGTCTCAAACTTGCACCAGCAGTTGGACACATTACAAAACAGTTTTGTCTGACATTAAATTGGATGTATGGCCACCCTATAGGGAGGTTACAGTGAAACGTGTCCCATAAAGAGTTCAATTTCAACGGTTGATAGTACAAAAGCAAAGAAACACTCTAAGATGCCTGTATGAATGGTCTGTGTGCAGATGTAGAATGAGGGCTCCACTCTTTGATCCCATTTGTTCTGTTACCTTATGCATATTATTGGTGTCAGACGTGGCAGGCCATTCACCTACGGGTCGTACAAGGCATGTGCATAAAACATGAGAGGGCTGCCGAGGACCAAACAAGTGTCAAAGTAGCTTCTGAGGTGTAATGACTTCTGACGTGAGTGCAATGACCCAATAGGTCATACAGTAGTAGTTTAAAAAGAAAAAAAAGTTCCCTCAATGTTCTGGGCACAGTTTTAACAAGTATAATTAAGCTGCTCTGTTTAAATAATAAAAAAAGGTTTTCCTATTGGGATGATGTTTTTTCAGTCTGTCAAAACAGTAAAATCTCTAAATATAGCTAAATACCTTATTGACACAAATTGTCAACAGTAAAGTCACACTGTTATGAAGTACCGAAACAAACAAGCTGGCTCGTAAAATGCAGGGCAGCACCAATCCCATCAGCCCACTGGCACCACACACTTCCCACAGTCTGACACATGAAAGCACCTTCGGCTCAATAACGGCACAACCACAGGACAGCGACTTCATCAACAGTTCAGTCTGCAAGAACCATAACAGCCGCACCACAGTCATTTTCACATTTCATTGATAACAAATGTGCAGCCAGAAATATGCCAAACGCGCCGCCTTTTTCACAAGTTTCTACTCTCCTTGCCGTTTCTCAGACAGACAGCAGCAGAGCCATTTGTATCCATTATTAAAGTCATATTTCACAGCTTTGCCTGTATGGCTGAAATGTTTCAAATTAGTTAGATTACTGTTTTACTATGCCGTTGCTGCTGCAGTGGGTGCTAGACCAAGCTAATGTGTCAGGGTGGTTTGCAGGGTGGGCTCGGGAAACAAGCATCTTCGTGGTGGGACAAAAGAAATGTTTTATAGCAAACGACCATAAGCAAAGTGGAGTTTGTATGATCTACAGTGGATCTTTAAAAACATGAGCAGCTAGTGAAACTTTTAGATGTTATTAAAACTTATGCATTAAGAGATAAAAAGGTTTTAAAAAGATAAGGATGATAAAGAGAAAGGTGTAAAAACACTTTTGGGTGGATCAATTTGTGTTTACATGTCTGTTGACTTTCATTTTACTGCAAAGTAATACTTTGTTAACATCGTACTGCAAAACTTAGGCTTGTGCATAAACTAGCAAACAAAACAATCCTTATCAAAACATGCAATAAATAGTATAATTTACAGTTTATTTAATAAAAAATAAATAATATATAAAAGCCAAAACATTTAGTTAATTAAAAAAATCAAATTAAATAAAGACATTTTTATACAATTTATCCTCTTAAAAATAAAGCTTCCAAAGACATGTTTTCTCACCGATGCCATTGAAGAAACACTTTCTGAAGAGAAAAAAGAACCATTTTTCATGTGAAGACAATTTTAATAATCTAAAGAAGAAAAAAATATATTTAAAAAATGTTGTGGAATGAAGAGATTCCATAAATGTTAAAGGTTTGTTCCTCAGCCATTAATGCCAACAGAGAACTTTTTGTTTTTAAGACTGTATTTGCTAGAAAAAAATAACTGAAAAGAGAAAGAAAGAAAGAAAGAAAGAAAGAAAGAAAGAAAGAAAGAAAGAAAGAAAGAAAGAAAGAAAGAAAGAAAAAAGAAAGAAAGAATGAAAGCAGCATGTTGGCGCAGTGGTTAGCCTCACTGCAAGTAGGTCGCTGGTTCGAGTCTGGCTGGCACAGTTGGCATTTCTTTGTGAAGAAAGAAAGAAAGAAAGAAAGAAAGAAAGAAAGAAAGAAAGAAAGAAAGAAAGAAAGAAAGAAAGAAAGAAAGAAAGAAAGAGAGAAAGAGAGAAAGAGAAAGAACAAGAAAGAAAGAAAGAAAGAAAGAAAGAAAGAAAGAAAGAAAGAAAGAAAGAAAGAAAGAAAGAAAAAGAAAGAAAGGAAGAGAAAGAACGAAAAAGAAAAAAGAAAGAAAGAAAGAAAGAAAGAAAGAAAGAAAGAAAGAAAGAAAGAAAGAAAGAAAGAAAGAAAGAAAGAAAGAAAGAAAGAAAGAATGAAGTGGTTAGCCTCACTGCAAGTAGGTCGCTGGTTTGAGTCTGGCTGGCACAGTTGGCATTTCTTTGTGAAGAAAGAAAGAAA
>CAIGQQ010035826.1:9769140-9791194 GCA_903798035.1 Danio albolineatus | reverse complement strand
AGAAAGAAAGAAAGAAAGAAAGAAAGAAAGAAAGAAAGAAAGAAAGACTAGTGCAACGTTAAACCTGAAAATTTGCCCAAAAGCTCTGGCCAGGTGTCAAGCTCTGACCTGTCCATGGCTCCAACTGGATGATTCATTACGAGAAATGAAAACATTTCATTATGGTAAGCCGTTTTCGGGTAATGCTATGAATCACACGTGTGAGCCAGCATGGGTCATTATAGTATAGAGTAACTGGTAAAGGTCACTAGACTGAATCGGTGAGAACTCATGCAGAGAGAATATCCGCTTGTACTTTACACCGCTGAGTTTAGTAACACCACTAAATATAGGCCACCCAAAGCTGTTGATATTTTTTCTCAATATCCCCAAACATCGGTCTTTTAAAATGTAACACAATCTGTTGATGTTTAGTGCTGAAACGATGAGCCGATCAACAGCGTAAAAAGTAAGAATGGTTATTTATGGTACATCGTTTTTTATAACCATCTAGTGATTATAATTTTGAAACCTTTGCAATGATAAAATATATTCTAAAATCTAAAGGTCTAGAGTTTTCTTTTAAGATTTAGCGTTAAGCTTTGAATGGGTTGCCAAAACAAACAAATCTATCCCCCCAAAAAGTTCAGAACAATAAAACATTTTCAAAATAACATAGAAACAAAAAAGACATACAATACAAGTGTAGTGCCAAAGCTCACCGAATACAATTTACATTCGTATTTATGGTTGATAAAATGTTGCTATGTACAGATTTGTTAAGGGTTAAATATTAAAGATCAACAGGCTCCAGATATATATATAAATAAAAGCACCACAATAAAATTAAAACATTACATTTCTTCTTAGCCATTTATCCCAGTATGCAGAGATTTTATAGGCTTGTTGTCTCAAGGAAAGTGTCAGTGCTTCCATATCATGCACCTCTTTTACAATTTCATGCCATTCAGCTACAGATGGAGGGTCTTCCTTGACCCATTTCTTTTTAATGGCCTTTTTGCTAGTTGTTAATAGTGCATTTTTGAAAAGTAAATTCCCAGGTACATCGTTTTACAATTACATTCCAGATTCAAACCCATTATTGCATTTATCTCTATTCAAATCTTGCCAATAGGTGTGTATAATATTACATTCCCAACATATGTGGAAATGTTCAGCCGATACATTTCCACCTTTTCTCCAGCATTCACCATTTATTTATTTATTTTTGATCTCTAGTTTGAAAGTATTTTATTTTAGGTGTCGTAAAGAATCTGATTACATTTCTACAAATAAATTCCCTCCATAAATCTGAATTGTGATCATCTGTGTTTCCCAAATAGTTAATCACTCCTCTTCTTGTTATGATTGTATTGGCTTCCTTTTCTCATTTCTGTTTTATATACAGTACGTTGTTGAGTGTTTCTTATCATCCTGTTTTAAAGACAAAATTAGATCTGTACAAAACTGTATATAAGATTTCAGCTGCTGTATAAAAATATATAAATAAAAACACAAACAAAACTGGATTTACCTCTCACTGAATATAAATCCATCTATGAAATAACCAGGAACATATATAAACACATATGATAACCATAGCCAAGGTTTTAGGACATTCAGTTAAGTGAGTGTGATATTGAATAAGGAAATGTTCATCATTTAACCTTTCATGTGTGTGTTTTTGTGTAGGTTTAGGTGTTAACGAGTGACTCACTGAATCTTTAAATTAAACTATGTGTTATTCATGGCTGATTAATTTTTAAAAAGTGAGTTATTAGCTGCATTCGAAATTGTATATCTTCCATGTATAAAAGAGTATGTTAAAAAAATGTATGTTCATATTTTTGGCAAAAACTAAAAACTATTGACAACTGGTGAATGTACATTCAAATTACACACATTAATAGAATATGAATAAAAATAGTTTTTTGCAATGTAGGGAGAGCAGGAATAATGTTTTTAGCAGATTTATATTTTTGCTGTTGTAAATAACTCACAAGATTGGTCTATCAAAGTCAGGTGTTATTTTGTATCAATGTAGCAACTCCAATATAACTTTAAACAAAAGTTGCACACTCTTGTTTTTGACCTTCTCAGCAGGGATGAAGGTAACACACGGACGAAAGTAACACAACAATATGTGCTAGATTCACTGGCTTAATCTTATTTATTTTAAACATATCTGACTATGACCTTGTTAATGTTCCCTGCAAACATATTTTTGTTCTTTATTTTTGAATAATTTTTTAAAAACTTAATAATAAAAATTAAAGGCGTTTTCATTTGTATGTCATTTCCATCAAATGTTTCAAAAGCAACCCAGCAATGCAATGTTAACATTTTCTATAATTATAGAATATATTTTTGTTATTATTGGCAATATGCATTAATCTTCTAAAACATTCTCCTAAGTCATTTGTACTACAAATTAATTAATGTAAATTTATTAATATGCAATTCAGATGCAGCCTGTGATTTTAAGAATGAATCAGTGAATCACTGGCTCAAATTATTCATTTAAAAGCAGATTCGTTCAGGAAAGTATTTGTTTTAGATTCATTCATTCATTCATTCATTCATTTACTCTTCTCTTATGTAGGGTAACTGCCATTATATGGGCAGATTCATACTATAGTAAAAAACTTGAATCAATTTGTTGTGGCAATTCTATAGTTCCTAAGGTAATAAAACAATTTTAGTAATATAGAGAAATTAACCAATGCTGTTGTTTTCTGCAACTATATGGTAAGGTCTTTCTTTCTTATATGGTAACTGTGATAAACCACAGTATACCGTAGTAAAAATTTTATTATACTATAAGTATTTATGGCGCCACGGTGGCCGAGTGGTTAGCACGTTCGCCTCACAGCAAGAAGGTCGCTGGTTCGATCCCCGGCTGGGCCAGTTGGAATTTCTGTGTGGAGTTTGCATGTTCTCCCCGTGGTTGCGTGGGTTTCCTCCGGGTGCTCCGGTTTCCCCCACAGTCCAAAGACATGCGGTACAGGTGAATTGGGTAAGCTAAATTGTCCGTAGTGTATGTGTGTGAATGAGAATGTATGGATGTGTTTCCCAGAGATGGGTTGTGGCTGGAAGGCTGCGTAAAACAAATGCTGTATAAGTTGGCGGTTCATTCCGCTGTGGCGACCCCGGATTAATAAGGGGACTGAGCCGAAAAGAAAATGAATGAATGAATGAATAAGTATTTATTACGGTTTATCACTTCTCAATATTCTGTAACAAGTATGAACAAAGTTTTGGAAATGCTACAGTAAATACAGTATACAAAATTGGCTATAGGATGGTTCAAAAACACTATAATATTTAATGTAAAGTACTGTAGTTGTTGTTTTTTAAATCTGGCTAAGCTCAAGCAATAAATGAGTTCAAGTTTTGTTCGAACTGATCTTTTACAGAGTGGATGTTTTCAGTAGGCTAAATCATGATAAAAATATGTTTGTTTGATTATTAAATTGTCTGTAAACAATTACGTGAAAAACTACAATCCTTGTGAAAAGAAATAAACCCAAACCTTGACTTTATTGCAGTACGTTTGGTCCAGTCAACGTCCTCCTCATCCTTCTCCGGGCCTGCAGATGGCGACGGCGCGCAGCTCCGGCTTCTGTCCTTCCGCGGGCCGTCAGCTGTGACCGCGGATCAGGGAGAGCCGAGCGGATGAGAGATGCTTTGATTCTCATTCATGACAACAATTTGAAGATCAGCCAACAATACACCTCGCTCCTTCACATGACCGGGATAAAATGCAGCCGGACGAGACGCAGTATTTGCAACGGTAAGTAGCGACTCGGCGTTCGGCTTGAACTAACGTTACATCTCAGTATGACAGCCTTTATGTAGTCAGTATGTCAGTTTATTTAGAATGAGACACTGCAGATAATACGCGTGTATTCTATTCTATAGTATGTGTTAATCCTCGCTGGTGTAAGTTTCATCGAATTATTTCGTTATAATATCTATAATCGTGTGTAAATCTGGGTCAAATACATCCGCTCCACTTGCTGATGGGCGTGGCCTACAGAGAGCGTCCCGTTATGATGCCAGTGTGTGTTTTACTGTAGTATTTCTGGGCGCGTCCCAAGTCAGATGCACCTGTGATGTAATCTCACACACGCTGTTTGTGCTTGGCAGCCCTCTATAGGGTTTGTGGCACAGCGTGTAATTAAAGCAAGACACTGCAGAATAGCATCTAATAGTCATGTGCTGACACAAACGATTGATTTAATTATAATTGAGACTTGTGAAGCTGCGCATCGATGGATTTGCTGTTCAGTGTTTGGACTTACAGCAGTGAAAATTAAATCACACTGAACTGAACTTTAACTCTGAAAACTATACTGACACAGTTTCAATTTTCTAGAAGTTCTTTGTTAAGCTGCTTTGACAGTCCACTTTGTAAAAACGCAATAGAGATAAAAATGAACTGAATTGAATACAATTATAATAAACTGTTAAATATGCAAACGCAGCATTATATAATATGTGCTAGTTTGCAAACGTTTATAGAACAAAAATCTGTGCATTAGATTAGTGTTTCTCAACCACGTTCCTGGAGGACCACCAGCTCTGCATATTTTCCATATCTCTATAACCAAATACCTGATTCAGATCATTAGCTCATTAGGCGAGATTCAAAGACCTGAAATGTGTGTGACAGATTTAAGATTCTGACGGTATGATAACCTTGAATAAAAATATCATGGTTTCACTGTATGACGGTATTGTGCTTACTGCTCTAAAATAAATTGTTTTTAAATGTCTGGCTAAAAAACAAAAACCTTTTCCCCTTTGAACACAATATATTTTATTTTGAGAAACATTTAAAGTATTTTGGAGCAGTAAACATGTCAGGCTAAATAATTCAAGTGAATTATTGACTTCATTTGTTTCAAAAGCACAGATATTTTTTTCAATTTACACCTAAAAAAAATGTAAATAAAAAATGTTACTCATACCTTAAGAACAATATAGCAGAAAATTTTGGCGGTATGAAAACCTTGACTTTTCCAAACCGCGGTATACCTTGAAAACGGTTATCGTCCCATGCCTAGTGACGGACAAAGGAGACATCTAAAACACGCAGTGCTGGTGGTGCTTCAGGAACATGGATGAGAAACACTGTGTTAGATGAAATCATTTTCTAAATTATTGTTCAGATTTTTTTTATTTTTTTTTGTAGAGAATTTCATGGCGTTTTTACAGAGATGTTTCTTTTTGTCACTCCATAATTCAGAAAATATTGAGAGAGAAAAAAGAATACTGAGAAATAAAATGTAGAATAAAATGTGGTATGTGATCAGAAATAATGAACATATCGTCACCTTGGAATTATAAAGTTCTATCTGTGTTCTGAATTATTTTGAGATATTGAGATTCAAAGTTTTTGAATCCCATATAGCAAACAATAAATGAGTAACATTTGTTTTTAAATAAAAAGTCTTAAAATGTGAACAAGTTATAAAAACACACCCCAAAATGTAAATAAGTTGTTAATTAATAAGAATATGTCAATAACTCAATTTTGACAAAAATGTCAGATAGAACCTTATAAATCTAAGGTGACGATATCTCTTTGAAAAAAAAAACAGAATACAGATGTGAATAAAAATAAATATGTGAAATTTGGTTTATGTAAGAGATGCTTAAAAGGAGATTTAGGACCAAACATGCATTTTGAGAAAATAGGCTTCAAAAATAATAACTTACACTCTAAATTATTTCTGTAAATTTATAGAGGGCTAGCGATATACACAACTGTTTCCACAGATACACATTCAGGTATCGGTGTAGTACTCTTTATATATAGGTAGGTATAGGTATCATGAAAAGAAAAATGTTATCGGAACATCCTTAACATCCATAACAGCAGCATCAGAGACATTTCCTCTTATAGTACATTTAAAAAAACTGGTTTATAGAGCATCAGACGTGTCATCATGCCTAGCTTGAACCGACCCAGCATGTTATCTCTTGTGCCTGCCATCTTATTGATTTGTTTAAATGTGTTTTAACTATTCTTATCTTTAGTACATATTGTTGGTGTTTTTAGTTTAATTTGTACATTTACATTATTTATTAAGGTTCACTATGTCTATTTTAGCACTTCTTAACTATGCTTGTTTGATTGTGTAATTGTGGATTGTTTTTTTAGGTTGACAATTTTAAAATCTGTCCAGGAACAACAGATGAAAAATAGCCTTCTGGCTAATTCTGGTGCATTTGCAGAAATGCTTATTAATGTACACTGTCCCTGCCAAATTAACAAATTAAAAAATATAAATAAATTGAATAAATAAATTGAAATTAAATTCAACAGGCACAAATTGATACTGTGTGAAAACATTTAAAAGTGTCTTTTGGACACGTTTTTTACATTATACTGAAAACACAATGAAAAGCCAAAAATCTCAAACTCTCAGAACTGACTGGTGGATGAAAAAGAAGTGTTTTTGCCTGCAGTGATTCTGCCTAATCCCACGCTGTCACATCTAATGTTGATCTGTCCTGTGTCTATTAGGAGATGTAGGATTGGTGATATAGATGTGCATCCTACAGAGAAGGCTCTAGTTGTGTATTATGAAGTGGAAGCATCTATATTAGGAGAGACGGGCAATGCAAGGCATGAGGAGAAGAAGGACTGTCAGAAAATGTAAGCAAATAGACTCTCTACGCTCTCTTGCCATCCATTCAAACCTTCATTCAATTTGTTTGGCTTTTGTTTGGGTTTTTTTAGCATCCGGCTGAGGAGTCTGAATGCCAGCACTGATATTTCCGCCCTGGCCAAGAAGGTGGTGGAAGAGTGTAAACTCATTCATCCATCAAAGCTGAAAGAGGTGGAACATCTGCTGCTGTATTTACAGAACCGAAAGAAGACCAGCACCAAATGTAAATCCTATTTAAAGGGATCGTTTGCTCCAAATTAATATTTACTGTTGATTTTTTGGCTATGCCGGATAAAATTAAGTTTTGTTTCTGTAGAAGTAGAACATTAAATGAAAGAAGATGTTAAGCTGATTTTAAGGTTGACATTCACTTTGAAAGTAAAAATAAACATGTACAGGTGACAGAATTAGTATCTGTGGATCCTGATGACACATTTAGAAGCAAAACATTCATTTTTGGTTTATTCTGAACGCTGCAGCTTGTGGATTTATAATTTACATTTATTTGCAATGACTGATTAATTAAATCAATTATATATTATATTATCATTATATACCATGTTTTTTTGCTCTAAAAGTAGAAGGTGTCTGCATTTTATGAATCACCAAAGACTACTGTTTAGCTAAAAATCTTCTTTAACCTCTTACACTCTGGTGCTATTTTGGGATTTCCGCCTAGATTTTGTCTACCCAATTTTAAAAGCTTCCTAAATCCACATGCAGAGGAGTAAATGCAAAAATGTGATATCATTTTAAAGAAAACCCTTTAAATTTTCATAAAACACTGTTGAAAGTGATTCAAATAATTGTATATGTTGTCTGTGTTTTCATAAACACTTAAAAAAGAGGCGCTTTCTGCATTTTTTCTTTATAAACTCAAATTTAAAAGAGTACCTTTTAGGTTCTGTGTGGTCTAGGTTTCTGTAATAAATTTTTGGTGGTTCCTGCACATGTCAGTAATCATAAGAAAAACGAAAAATGCCTCTATCATAATCTATGCAAAAGTTATTGCATTCCAACTGATGAGAGGTGCTATACCTTTTTTCATGTAATTTCCGCCTACCAAATTTGGAAAGTCTTCCATATCCAAATGCAGTGGTATAAATGACAAATCCCAGTGTTATTAAACAGAAAACCATTTCAATTTACAAAAGAAACTGCTGAAAGTGATAAATAATATTTGTTATGTTTTCTGTTTTATGATGAACCACTTCAACATTGGGCGCTTTTTTATTTTTTGTTCTAAAATGCTTTTTTGAAAATGTGTAGATAATCCCATAAGAGAATAAGACAACTCCAGAAAGTTCTGCTTGAAACCAGCAGATAGCAGCAAACACTAAGAAAAAGAATTTTGTCTCTACCATAGAGTATGCAAAGGTTATTGTAATTCAGTTGAATATTGGGAAAATCTCTTTTTGATCATTCATATCAAATATGACATATTTGCTTCTGCATAGTTCTTACATGATAAGAACATGAGTTTCCATTACTTTCTCATTTTTCCTTCCCATTTGTATCATAACATTATATCAAAGAAGTCAAAGTCAGCTTCTCCAAAACTTCCTCAGCTCCTAGAAAAAAAAGCTTATTTTGAGGCTGTCTTCTTTTTGTGCGCCATAAAAAATGCGGTGATTCATTCGATAACTGTTTGATATATGAATATAATTCAGTAAAGGAACGCTAGAATTGTACATGGACAGGCAAGAGCTTTTATTTGAGCTATGACTTGTACATGTGTGTCATATATGAAGCTTATAAAAATATGAAAATGACAGCTCGGGTATCCATTATTTTGTTGTGTAATTAAATGTTAATAACTTTTGTACAGTAAAATAAAAACCTAAGTGATGCATATGTGCATAAAATATAGCTTCTACACTTTCAAATGGAACCACTTATAGGGGTATTGGGCAATCCTGGACCTTTAAAAATGAAAGGGAAGTTGATGACGTCACCGGACCCGGTACCGGGTCCGCAGAGTTTAGGAGGTTAATGTTCTGCTGAGGGAAAAAAAACATGGCAGATGGTGGGTAGTTTATTAGCAAATGTTACTGAAAACATACTTTTTGGAGGTGCTTTCATTTGAGCGACTCACAATACTGGTATTGAAATAAATGTATCTAAGTAATTTTAGGCCTTATACCACAAATGTATAATGAAAGTTGTTTCCTGTTGTCTGTCTTCAGTGGAGAAGAAGGAGAAGAAAGCACAGAAACCCAGAGAACTCCTGCTGTTTGAAGGAATGGAAGTACGCCTTGTTTTCCACTCCAACACATTTAAAGACATACGTAATTAGGGCTGGCAAACAAAAGAAAGCATTCCCACATGTGATTAATTATATATGTTAAAAATTGCTCATTTTAATGCTAGCTAGGTGTGTGTGATATTTTCATCTATAATTATGTTGTAGGTGTTGTTTTGATGATGTGCAAACTGACATTATCCAGTATGTCACCAACTTCGCAAGAAACAAATGGAAAAAATTCACTAAATCTCAAGAGGCCAAAAGCATTGACGTTCACGTTGTCTGTTTTGTTTTTAAAATATTGTTTTAAGTTTATGATATAGTTAATATCAGTCAAACTAGAATGCCATTTCTCCAAATATCAGCAAATGTAATATTACTTCTATACAACAGCTGAGCTTGACAAACATGATTTAAATTTTAGACACAACATTGTCCCTTTTTTGCTAATGGATATTTTTCAGATGACTCGAGAGCAAAACCTTTGAGTCAAAACAAGACTGCAGTGTTTCCTGAATGAATATTTTTAGTGATTCATATGAGTCAGTGATTCAATTATCTATTCTTTGCCCATTAAAATAGGAATTTGCCATACCTATTATACTAGATGTAGCATCACATATATTCATTTCTAACACACTCAGCTAAATATGATTTAATTATCATAACAATCATCAAAAAATGTAGAATTTACATATATTTTTAGTCAGTTTTGCTCAACTCTACTGCTTGTGCATTTATCTGTTTTAGTTAAATGATTCATTCTGCTCATTGTTACTTTTACCAAATAGTTTGTTTAGCTGATATAATATTTAAGTTTCTTCTTCCCTGTTTATTTGTAACATTTACCAGAAGTAAAAGTTGCCATTTTTATAGTGTAGCTGGATCATTATTGCAGCTCAAGTAATGAAACATCTTCCATGAATTTAAAATATGTTAATGATTTACAAAAGTCTTTGCATAAAAATAAAAAGGTAAAACATAATGCATAAAAACGTATTTTATTTTATAATTGTATTTTATAATTTAGAAGCGAAGACTTTATGTAACAGCTTATTTCACTAAAACAGACTGTTACACTGCCTGAAGGCACTAGTTGTCACAAACGTAAAGCTTTTCGTTTAATGACAAGTTATTTATCTCCATAATCTTTTTCTTTTCAGATTGATGAGGAGGCAAATATTAATAAAATTGAAGATTACATAGAGCTGTTGTATGAAAGCATCCCTGAGAAGATCAGAGGCTCAACTCTCATCCTGCATTTGGCCCGTAACCCTGATAACCTGGAGGAGCTCCTGCATAACGGTATTACAGCAGCTCATTTTTCTCCTTTATTGTCCGTCAACAGTGTTATTATTCTTAATAAACATGAAAAGTCACCATATGCTGCACAACAGCATTATATTCAGTGGATATTATTTCTGTTAGTATTAGATTATCGCTTATACGACATTTGGGTCAATTAGACCTGAACGTGAGGTCAAGTTGAGGTTGTCATTCTGCTACATGTGTGGACGTAGTAGAACGAAATGTCTTGTCTTGCAGCACTGTGAAGCTACATACTAGTTAGACAAATATAAAGGTACAACAATACAGTAGAAGAAAAAGACTGCTGCAAAAGAAGTACTATTGACAAGGTCCAAAATTTGTCCTCTAATTCCATTGGATCTAAAAACAGCAATTTGTTCATAAACTAATAAAAATTGGCAAAGAGAAGGCATCTACATACAAATTCATGAAAAACTTCATGAAATTAGCCCTAATGATGGTAAAAGAAAATTGTATACATTTTCCAACCAGTGGGATCAGACTGTTTTTACCAGTTAGAATCGGTCGCTCCAGGAAGACACACAAGTTTTTAATTCTTAAAGGATTATGTTGGTTTTAATACTGTGAGGAGTTTATTTAATTCAGATCCTTCTTTTTTTTGCGTGATTTTTAACAGTGCTAATTCAAATGCAGTTTTAGAGTTTTTAGCTCAAATAAATTGTAAAACGCTAACATAATCTATGCATTGCGTTAAACACAAACAAACACACAGTATAAGACAAGTATAGAGTTATACAACAGTTAACAGACATGCCGTCTGAAGTTTTCATTCAAAATCAGCATTTTACTCAGGCTGTTATGTGTAGTTTCTGTACTGTTAGTGCAAAGAATAGGTTATTATCATTGCCTTTTAAAATGAAATAACTGAACATAAACAGAGGAGGCTGAGAAAAACGCAAATTTTAGGGGAACATTTCAGACAGCACTTAAAGAGTTTTTTTGCAATTAAACTCTTCATATATTGTGATTTGCAAGTGAATAAAACAGTACATACCTACTGCAATCTTCAACAGAGTTCATACAAAATATTCGGGAGCTGGTTATATACTGTATGAAGTGTCATTCGGTGTCAAAAATAGGATTTTTAGTTCAAGGTGCCATATACTGCATTGATTCAATAAGTTAAATTGTTCTCTGATATATGCATAATTAACATGTGCCATAGGTATGTTTAAAAAAATTATAAAAATAGTTTTATATGCTCATTTATTACTTGTTAAAATGCCTTCTAGAATCAGAAGCTCTATATTGACCATGTTTGGAATGGTCGTGAATATTGATGAGCTCTGATCTGAAGCAACTCTCAGTTCTCTCTCTTTCCCTCTCCCTCTCACTCACACACACACCTCGTGATGTACTCTGAAATAAACATGCAAAATAATCATACTGAATTTGTCAAAAAAAAATTGAACAAATAATGTAGATTCTAGTTAAAAAGATTTGGAGTGGTGGAGGTTTAAGTGACCTATGAGTGAGCTATCTAATATAAACCCATCAGTATAAACAATTTTGCTCTTGAGTTGTGTTGTGGATAATGTAGGCCATTAATTAAACCTTTAAAGGGCCACAAAACCCCCCTGTCTCAGCAGGGTGTTTTCACACCTACCGTCTGGAAAAGCTCAGAAAACTGGGTGTGTCCAGCTCTGTTTAGGTGGGAGTGTCAGGGGAGGGAATGAGGGAATGTTTTGCATAAAAATGGGAGTTTCCATTTGGGCTCGCGCTGATGTTCAAACAAGCCACACAAAAACACAGACACAGGGGAGAAAGATAGTGACTGTTTACATTGACATCAGTCATCCAATTATTTGCCAAATTATTGATTTGTCGACTTTAACGGCAGTTTGGCACTTATACTTTTATCCAGGAACATTTCCTGCATGTCCCCCGTGACAAACGAGATGTGAGAAACTACTAAGAGCGTTATTTTAATGGAGTGTTTGATACCGCGCGGCGTAAGGGAGAAATAAAAAACCCTCCGCAGACTATCCTGTCACAAAATGCGGCGAAAATTCTACACAAAAGTAATTGTTTGACTGCAGTGTTTACATGTTTACACTCGGAAAACAGAATTTACAGCGGATCTTTCAGTGTTTAATATTGTACGGATATTAACGTACTGTAAACTCAGTAACAGTTAATCATTTTGACAAAGGTCTGTCTTTAAACACTGAAAGAGTTACGAACTCTACGAACTACTAACTAACTACGAACTAACTTTGCCATCTGAATAAACAAACAAAGAGCACTGATCGCTTACCAAATGTAGGCCAGGACAATCCACATAAACTGAAGCGGCATCTGTTTTAAAAGGAGACGAGCGGAAAATCCCGATTTCCACTCTCCATGCTGGAGTACATGCATAGATCTCATCGGCGTGGCGCAGCCTCAAATTAGTTTCAAACCGGAAGAACGAATTTGCTCGAAATAACGCAAAAACAACCAATTTTCACTTTTTAGCGAAATATATGTGTCCTAATAGTGTTTATAGCAGTGTGGGACACATATATGACTGTCAACAGCTCAAAAAATGTGTTTTAGTGTTTCATGGCCCTTTAAAGAACATTTATGACTGTTTAATAACAACAATTCTTATGTAAAACAAAATGGCCTTGAATACTAAAACAGAATACAGATTTTGATTGCATTATGAGTGTATAGGTTTAGTGTATATCAGTGATTATTATGTATTTAATGTGTTTCAGAGACTGCACTTGGAGCTCTGGCTCGCGTACTGAGAGAGGACTGGAAACACAGTGTGGAGTTAGCAACTACCATCATCTATGTATTTTTCTGCTTCTCAAGGTACCCAATTTCTGAACAGTTTATTTTTCTTTTGTCAACAGCCTTGTTGTTTTTTTTTGTTGTGTTTTTTTGTTGCTTTTGTTGTTGTTTTTTTTGTTGCTGATGAATGCAGATTTAAAGTACTGTGTCAGCACTGTGAACTCTCTTAAGCCTGGTGTGTACGTCTGCATCCAGTGATCAGCTGCCTTGCTCGTTGTTTGTGTTGCTCTGCAATACCACTTCCGAAACGCTAGCTGTCAGTAGGTTTGTATGTTCCTCTGTGTCGAGTTTCTTCGCTGCTGCTTTGTTTTTTCTGAACACTACCTTAAAGTACAAGTGGCTCAAATCAGCTCATTTTGAGGCACAAACCAGCTCAATAAACACTCGCTCCATCAGGCTCGCGCGGCTCTCACCCCCGCCCACTCTCATCAGCATGACCAAGCCGACCAATTACAGAGCTTGTGATACGCGTCTTTTTAATGTGTAGTTACATTTTTTGAGAGGTTTGCGTCGGCAACGGCCACAATGGGGGCTAAGCGACCACGCGCAGGCTGCGTGCACTTGACCAGAAGTATAAATCAGCCTTTAGAAGTGACGTCTCTAAATTCAACAGTTTCAAAATGTAATTTCTACAACCAACAAAGGGCACCACGGTGGCGTAGTGAGTAGCACGTTTTCCTCACAGCAAGAAGGTCGCTGGTTCGAGCCTCGGCTGGGTCAGTTGACATTTCTGTGTGGAGTTTGCGTGTTCTCCCCGTGGTCGCGTGGGTTTCCTCCAGGTGCTCCAATTTCCCCCACAAGTCCAACAACATGTGGTATAGGTGAATTGGGTAGGCTAAATTGTCCGTAGTGTATGTGTGTAAATGAGTGTGTATGGCTGTTTCCCAGAGATGGGTTGCAGCTGGAAGGGCATCCGCTGCGTAAAACATATGCTGGATAAGTTGGCGGTTCATTCCGCTGTGACGACCCCAGGTTAATAAAGGGATTAAGCTGAAAAGATAATAAATGAATGAATGAACAACCAACAAAACAGCTATATTTTTTATTAAATGTGAGGACTTAATTAGTAATAATTCACAGATATATGTTGATTAAAACATGTTAAAATGATAGGATCCTGTGACACGGAAGTAAACTTGCTTAAATTTCAGTTTTGTTACAAATTTTTAAAGAAATAGCTCACCCAAAAAAATAAATTTACTGAAACAAGATTCTTTTTTTACTGCTAAAAGATATTTGAAAGAAAGCTAGAAACATTCTTTAAAATTTCAGGCCATCATGACAAACCTGTAACCATAATATTTGTTTTTCCTGCTATAGATGTCAATGGCTACAGGTTTCCAACATTCTTCATAATATCTTCTTTTATGTCCAACAAATTAAAAAAGTCAAACTGCTTTGGGACAAGTCAATGGTGAATAATTCATGGCTGAATTTTCATTTTTGTGTGAACTGTCTCTTTAAATTAGTATACTGTTTACGTCAACATTTGTATCCACAGTTGTATTACTATTCAATTTTTTTATTTAGTAAATGCAGCCCTGATGAGTACAAAAGCCTTCGTCCAAAACAAAACAAAAAACTAGTTTTGAACGATAGTGAAGCGAGAGAATTAAACAGCAGATTGTATTTCAGAGCATTAGTACGATTCCTCTATTTAATATTTTATTTATTTCTCGTAATCATTCTCTTTTATAAGCCTTAAGAAAACCGTCATGCATTCTCAAAACATCTTTAGTGGCCGCAGATCAGGTTGCTGCTTTCTCTGAGATAGCTGTCAGCGTTTATTTGAGCTATGCAAGTGTGCGTTCTCATTTGAAGGTTTTCCTTGGCCCTCGCCATCAGATGGCTAATGTGGAAACTTCTTTCCGCAAGCAAGAATGACTTTGACGTTTGAAGGATGTATTTGAAATGTACGATGAGTTGTTTGGCCTGATCTTTCAGCTCTGTTTATGCACTAATCAGAAGTAGAGTATGAAATTCATCTGGCCGTCATCTAGATTATATCTCTGAACGTGCCAGGAGAGGTTGAAGGAGGACAGGCCATCATGACTTTGTCTTTCCTGCAGTTTTTCTCAATTTCATGGGCTCATTACACATTATAAGATCGGAGCGCTGTGTATGAACGTCATCGAGCACGAGCTGAAGAAATATGACCTGTGGCAGGACGAGTTGGAGAAGAAGAGCAAAGCTTATATCCTTTCTGTCAATTTCTCTCTCTCTTTTTTTTCAACCCAAAAAGGATTGTTTCAGACTTAGTGTGTTTGTTTTGATTTAAAGCAAACTCTCCTGCAATTGCTCTGTTAATATGTGGGTGTCACTGTGGCACAGTGAGTAGCACGATCGCTTCACAGCAAGAAGGTCGCTGGTGCGAGCCTCGGCTTGGTCAGTTGGCATTTCCGTGTGGAGTTTGCATGTTCTCCCTGTGTTCGCGTGGGTTTCCTCCGGGTGCTCCGGTTTCCCCCAGTTCAAAGACATGTGGTATAGGTGAATTGGGTAAGCTAAATTGTCTGTAGTGTATGTGTGTGAATGAGTGTGTATGGATGTTTCCCAGTGATTGGTTGCAGCTGGAAAGGCATCCGCTGCGTAGAAACATGCTGGATGAGTTGGTGGTTCATTCCGCTGTGGCGACCCCTGATTAATAAAGGGACTGAGCCGAAAAGAAAATGAATATATATAAATGAATTCTGAATGCTGCAATCTGAATCTGGCGTGCATCAAACAAGCAGATTTTGATTGCTGAAAAGTTGGGTCTGGTTTCTGAAACAAATTTGAAAACATGAATGTAGCATGAACCAAAATCATCTAAATGAAATAAATGAATGAATGAACGAGTGAAATAAATGAATGAAATAATTACAAAATGAACAATAAGCAAACCAGGATTAAATGCATTATTTTCTTCTTTGGTCTGGACCAAAATAACAAGAGAACTGAACTTGTAAAAAGAGCCTAAATGATTATAAACTAATATTACACCTATCTAGCGCTGGGTGATGTAATAACAGCTCACTATTATTGTAATTCAGAATATTTTTGTTAATTTGTGAATCTGCAAATCAGCTGATTTTCAGTTGAGGGCAAAATTATTAGCCCTCTTGTGGGATATTTCTTCTTTTTCAAATATTTCTCAAGTGATATTTAATACAGCGAGATTTTTTTTTTTTTTTTTTACAGTATTTCCTGACTGGGATAAAAGCATTTTTCGTTTTTTTTAAAACCATTTCAAGGTCAATATTATTAGCCCCTTAAAGGACTTTTTTTTTGCAATTGGTACAGAACAAACCATTGTTATACAATGGCTTTCCTAATAAACCCAATTAACCTAGTTAAGCCTTGAAATTACACTTTAAGCTGAGTACTAGTATCCTAAAAAATATCCTGAATAAATATTGCGAACTGTCATTATGGCAAAGATAAAAGAAATCAGTTATTAGATATTAGTTATTATATATTATTATGAGCGCCATGGTGGCATAGTAAGTAGCACGATTGCCTCACAGCAAGAAGGTTGCTGGTTCGAGCCTCGGCTGGGTCAGTTGGCATTTCTGTGTGGAGTTTGCATGTTCTCCCTGTGGTTGTGTGGGTTTCCTCCGGGTGCTCCGGTTTCCCCCACAAGTCCAAAGATATGCGGTACAGGTGAATTGGGTAAGCTAAATTGTCTGTAGTGTATGTGTGTGAATGAGAATGTATGGATGTTTCCCAGAGATGGGTTGCAGCTGGAAGGGCATCCGCTGCATAAAACAAATG
Organism: Danio albolineatus; assembly: GCA_903798035.1. Taxonomy (NCBI): domain Eukaryota; kingdom Metazoa; phylum Chordata; class Actinopteri; order Cypriniformes; family Danionidae; genus Danio; species Danio albolineatus. The sequence continues at coordinate 9,774,430 of CAIGQQ010035826.1, read as the reverse complement.
CTAGATAAGTTGGCGGATCATTCCGCTGTGGCAACCCCAGATTAATAAAGGGACTAAGCCGGCAAGAAAATGAATGAATGAATATATTATTATAGATATTAGATATTATAAACTGTTATGTTCATAAACGTGTTGAAAAAATCTCTCTGTTAAACAGAAGTTCTTCTATAATTGATTAATTGACTAAATTGATACAGTGAATGTGTCCTTATAAAATATGCAACATGTTATGAGCAAAAAGGGTTCAGTTATAACATTTGAACACTCTACTCTAGAAACAAAATGTATGCTTTTTGAAGGAGGAATTAAACTTATTACAATAATGATTTTCACTTGCTGCTATCATAAAAATAAACCTATTTGTAGGTTTAAAACTTTACATATGGCAGTATTATTGTTCAACAACAAATATGTTAGCATATGTGTAGTTTAGTCAGAGTAATTTATTTAGTTATTAATAATAAGAGTAAGAGTAAGTTATTGCACTCTGCCAGTTTGGTGTGCATGTCAGTTTGTTCACTTAAGTTTAGTAGAAACATGTACACATAAGGATCGAATACACCCCTGCAGCAAAATGGAAATATATTTGAAACACTTTCTAACATTCACAGATGGAGAATATATCTGTGTAATAGCTGCCAGAGCGTCTGACAAGACGAACCACTTCAAACGATACGTTAACTGTTTCTTACTAGTTATTTAAAAGACCTTAATATAAATAATAACACCTGTCTAGGACAAATTAGATCATGATCTTTATCCCCATAGGATCTCTACTATTTTTCAGTTGTACTCAAATCAAGCTGTTGTATATCGATAGAGAAACAATATTGCCTCATTTTATTCCTCATTGTTAAAAAAACCCTCAATATACTGCCCAGTTCTGCCCTTAACATATCCACGTGATGAAGACCCCGACAACCATATTTTGAGGAAGGAGCATGAGAAAACCTTCAAGAAATACCAAAGCCTGCTGGTCAAACAGGAGCAGCTGCTGAGAGGTACAGCAAGTGAATTATTAGTTCGATTTATTTATTTATTTTAATACTCAGTTTTGAAGCAATCACCCATGAGGCCATGTTTTTCTGTTTCTCCTCCTGCTCTAGTTGCGTTCTACTTGCTGTTAAACCTGTCAGAGGACACTCGCACCGAGCTCAAGATGAGGAACAAGAATATCGTGCACCTGCTGGTCAAGTCTTTAGATCGGGAGAACGAGGAGCTGCTGGTGCTGGTGGTCTCCTTCCTCAAAAAACTCAGCATCTTCTTAGAGAACAAGAATGATATGGTGAGACTTTTTTTGTGTAGCCTGAAAATAAATTTAAGTTGCCCAAATAGAAAATACTTTATTTATTAAATAAAAACAAAAACATACATTTGCTAAATAAAATAGATTATTTGAATAGAATAGATTATTATTAAATTTAAAATTGAGTATTTGTTATAGGCTATATATTTATTTTTTAAATAACCAAAATTGTATTATTTCACTTTTTAAAGATTTTATTTAATTATTATTTTTAAATAACCATGAAATGATGTTAAGTGAACATTGCTACAGAATTTTTTTTGCAGCTATAAAGACATTCTAATATGTTACTGAGTAGTTACATTCATCAGAGGTCAAAATAACTTTTCTTATAATTAGTGTTATTGGTTTTGGCTCTTTTAAACAAATGTTTTTTCAGATATCAGAATCTTTAAACACTTTCTTTCAGAATGCCTTTTCTGTTCTGATTGGTCGGATTTGACTCATTCCATTACGATAAGGCCCAATCCCAATTCTACCCCTTAGCCCTTCCACTTACCCCTACCCCTCGTTTTCCACATTCACGTCAAAGGGTAGTGGTGTCCCAGTTCTCTTTAGCTTGAAGGCGTAGGGCTAAGGGCAAGGGGTTTACACCCCTTCCAACGAAGATTTTTCAGGACCACACTTAAAACGGAGGGGTAAGAAAATTTCCCAGAGTGCACCTGCCAAAGCGGCAGGATAGCTGAACCCAGAAGTAAGGAGATCCACAAATTAGTATTTTTTGTCATTATTACGAATTTTTACGACAAACAAAAATATGTTTTAATATATTCATAACCGCGTTCGTGTTTTACCATCATGCTTAAAAAAAAAAAAGGAAAAAAACCCAGCTAAATTTCGTGATCTATAATCTATAATAATAACTCCTGTACGGCAGTCCCACAACATTCTGACACTCGAATACCCTGTCTGTAATGTCTAGTGACTGGTAATGAGCTTTTTACACTGTCTGCTATAATGTCAATGTTGTTTTCATGTGTTTACATAGATAAATATGGCCACGGAGTAAATGAACAGTACAGTTCCATTCTTATTGCCAAATTAGATCGTTATGATAACATAATATACGCCTTCAGTGATTTCCTGAAGATAAACACCAAAAAATAACACAACTGGAGTAACTACAGCAGTCGCGATCATCTGATCTCATATGAAGCAAGAGATCGTGATGACATATGATGACGTGCGCAGGTGTGGAAGTGCTGTCCCAATTCTTAGGGGTAAGTTAAGTTTTGAAGCCCTTCCACTTAACCCTCGGTTGTAAGGGCAAAGGGGAAGGGGAAGGGGAAGGGGTAGGGTACAAAAATATAATTGGGATTGGGTCTTAGTCGATTTGTAGTGCATATTACCATATCTAACCTTGTAAACAGGATGATATTAACAGTAATGGTGGCGTTGTTTGTTTTTCTATGTCAATACTCGAGCTCTTTTGGAATTAACAAAGGCTATCAGCACTTACAAAAAATAACAAACACGGGCTAAATTAAATTTATACCCATGTCTCCTGATGGTACATTGAGATCTTATGAAGACAAATTGATCAAATAAATTAGGAGAAATGTTGCTTTGGTTGAGCATTTTCAAGTATTTTTAGGAATGCAAAAAATCTTAAGCGTTTCTCTTTAATAAGAAAAAAGAATAAGCTGCGCCCTAAAGGTCTTTTAGATGTTCATGGGTTCAGTTATATCGGGATGTATCTGTCATTGCTGTGAAGAGACTCCTGCTTATCCTACATGACTTCACGTTCAGTCCACCTGGAATCAATCCACTCTGGCTTTGAATGGGCATTTATCAAGACAGAAGTTGTTTTTATCCCTGCATCCCTTAACAAAACCCTTGTCGTAGATAAAAGGAGTGGACTTTTCATCATGTTCATACATAAAAACACATGCTGACATAAGTCTGGCTTTGGTAGAAGCAACTGAGAAAAGAAGATGATTTTTTTTTACTGCTCCAAATGAATCTTTTTTTTCAAATGATTGTTTAAATAATTCAATGTAGCTTTTTTTTTCAACATTTCATTTAAAATGGTTTACATGTACGTGTGTGTTTGTGTGTGTATGATAGGCTGAGATGGACGCTGTGGAGAAACTGGCTCATCTGGTGCCATGTGAACATGAAGACCTGATGAATGTCACTCTGCGGCTCCTCCACAACCTCTCCTTTGATACGGGGCTGCGAACTAAGATGGTGCATGTGGGACTGCTGCCCAAACTCACAGCTCTGCTGGGTAACCATTGTTCCTAAAACTACCTCATATTTTGGTCATCTCTGTAGAAGTAATAATAATTACACTACAGGGATGTTGAATGCTTGATTTTGATTGGCTGAAGAACATTCCATTAAGTGCAATTAGTTTTAGATAAATGCACTCTGTAAAACCAACATCACATACAATCACGATTTTCTCGAGAAAAAATGTATATAATCTTTCAATATAGCCCACTGCTACAGCTAAAGTAGTTCCAGGCAGGTCTTGACCGCATTACTGTTCCATATCACTACATCAAACAATATTATTTGTTTCAAATTACACAGCCTTCAACAAAGATAAAAAATCTAATCAAAATATTAAACGTCTATAAAAAATAAAAAATCTCATCAAAACAAAAGGCCTTGGATCTAATGTGTAAGAAACTAGTCCCACACATCAGAGCATTTTGAGGACAGAAACCTCATTGTGATAGAGCATTAGAACAGTGTCTTTAGGTTTGGTAATCGTAGTCCAAGCGGGACAATTGACTCTGGTCCAGCATTGAATTTTTAGAAAATAATGCAGATTAGTCTGTTACTCTGCTTTTGCTATGGTCAAAATAGCCAATTACATAAACCTATATACTCTATATGCGATCCAAAAGGAAATTACGATGGTGAGTGGGCTTAACAAACCACATTTAAAAGACTTACTTTTTTCCTCTCTATGTGCTCTATATGCACCAGACACTTTCTTATAAACACTCCGCGTTTATGGGAAAATATTATGCAATTCTGAGTGTACCTCACACAGGTGAGTGGGCTTGACAAACCACCTGTAGGAGTCACACTATTTCCTCTCTGTGTGCATGTGTGTGTCTGTATCTTAAACTGGAAATTTGGGGTTAGAAAAACAGTAATGTTGGAATATTTGACTTAAACCTGCTGTACATACGATCTGATTTTCAGTACGAGCTGCAGAATATAGAGTTACAGCGAAACTAAACGCCTGCTTTGGCAGAAGCTGGTGCACTTGCAGATTAATCTTAAATCATGTCCATTTCTATCAGATATCCAGAATTGAGAAAAGCCAAATATATTTACCCAATAGACCCACATTTACATACCACTGAAATATAATTAGTCTTTGTGTCTGTTTTCATTTACACACAATGCAGTATCAGGCATCAAGCACAATATTTCTGGTCATTCGAGGCATGTGACACGCTCTTTTCATAAGCAGCTCAAATGTCACCTCCGCAACAAAATGAAGAAACGCTGCTTTGTAATTCATTCTCATGATTAGATCGAGGAGCTTAATTGCTGCACCTTTTTTCCATATGTCAGCCATTCACGCTTCAGCAGTTAGAAGTGAGTTTAAAAGGCTGCCTAGCTGCCGTCGTAAAACCTTTGGCTGAGGTGAGGCAGAAACGCGGTCAGTAACAAGAAGCACATGCTCTGGCCAGCGACGACCTGCCCAGGCCAACCCTCACATACTAAAGCCACTAAAATATATAGTGTTTGCCGTCTCAGAGAGATCTGAAAGATAACAAAATATGCAATGATAGTGCCACATTCTGTATAGATATAATTTAGATGTGTCTTTCACTGCCTGTGAAATACCATCAGAAATGGCATCAGTAAAAAAAATTGCATCAAAGTTACTTTGCTAGTAAATGTTTTATATTCTGTAACCTAACAATGAAGGAATAATTATATAGATAGATAGATAGATAGATAGATAGATAGATAGATAGATAGATAGATAGATAGATAGATAGATAGATAGAT
>CAIGQQ010035826.1:9745915-9761788 GCA_903798035.1 Danio albolineatus | reverse complement strand
GTGTGTGTGTGTGTGTGTGTGTGTGTGTGTGTGTGTGTGTGTGTGTGTGCGCGTGCATGTGTGTATTTTTGTGTATGTGTGTATACAGTAGGTGTGTGTGTTGTTTATTTGTGTGCATGTATTTTTTGTGTTGGGTGTGTTTATACGTGTTGGTTGGTGTATGTGTGCCCGTTATTATATGTGTGAGTGTGCGTGCATGCATGCGTACGTGTGTGTGTTTGTGTATATTTGTGTGCGTGTGTCTGTTTTTGTGTATGCGTGTGGGTGTGTGTGTTTGTGTGTTGTTTTTATTATTTGTGAATGTGTGTGTTGTGTATTTGTGTGCATGTATTATTTTGTATGTGTGTGGGTGAGTGAATGTGTATTATTATGATTAATTTGTCTGAGTGTCCGTGTGTTCGTGTGTGTGTGTGTGTTTGAGTCAGTGGTGAATCTGGTGTCCCTCATGTCTGTTGGCAGTGAGCCTGGGCCGTCTTTTGTAAGTGAGGATTTAGATCAAACGTCCTCCAGCTCTGGGTCCTGAACTGGTGAGCAGAGGCCCGGCATTGGACCCATTCCTCTGCCACAAAGAGGTCTCGCAGTAATTACTCAAAGCTGTGAGGTGTGTGTGTGTGTGTGAGGAAACGCTTGCAGGGGTTATACAGAGCTATGAAACCATGGAGAGCTCAGAGACGAGGTTGATGACTCAGGGGTACGAATCAGGGGCCTCCCATTGCTGGTAAATAGGAGCAAGCAGGTGCCAGTGAGTCTAGACTGCGTGATTTGGAGGCCTGGGACCAGGTTATGTGATACTCAATATGGGAGAGGCCTGATTGCTCACTGCTGCCTCTTCACAGGCCTGCACTGGTCTGCTCAGTTCAATTCTAGTTTATTTGTAAAGCGCTTTCCATGATGCATATTACATCAATTTGGCTTCACAGAAAGAAAACACGAGTCTTCTTTTATAGTAATGTGGTTAATGTGTCAATGTAATGTCTATATTTTAGAAATGCAGATTTGGGAATGGATAAAGACATGCAGGTAATGGGGGTTTTAAAAACAAAATGAGCACGATTAAAGCAAATATTACATTCTGTCAGCATGATTACATTATAAGGAAAGTTTAAGTTTAAAGGTCCTGTGAAGTGCTTTGAAATGTGCTTTTTTTATTGGATGTTTGATGTAATCTCAACTGAAACATGAAGACGGGGCGGAAAAGATTATAGCTCCTCCCCTATAAAAAAAACAGCCAATAGTGTTTCGTTTTTATTACAGCTCTGCCAGTGAGAGTGGTTGAGCTCAAGCACATTAAATGAACAGCAAATGAGAATTGTCTTGAAGGGGGCGGGGCATGTCAGATAGACATTTGAGCATTTGAGTATATAGAGCGTTTGATTAGTCAGATGATTTGATGAGTAACTGTTTGTCCAAAAAAATCTATTTTGTCACTGTTTTAGAGCACATTAGATTATAGTTATCCTTAAGACATAACATACTTAACATATTACAAAAAATATTTAAATTTCACGGAACCTTTAAAAGTTGATAAGAGTTTTATTTTAACGATCTAGGCGCAAAGTCTAAAGCACATGGTGCAGAAGCTTTAAGGGCGTGTCCGAATCCACTTTTGCTATTTTAAGGATGGAAAACACTTTGCAACGCGGCACATGGTCTAACAGGGTTGTGCTTATTCTCTTAATGAGTTATGGCTGTGCTTTAAACCAATCAGAGTCTCATCTCCCATTCCCTCTGAGAGTCAGTTGTGTTACGCCATGGCAGATTTGCTATTTACATGGCGGACTTTATAAGTGGAAAAACTGTATGCTTTACTAGCGAGAAAACAGTTAAACAGACTGTCTGCAGCGCGAGGATAAAGAACCAGCCTCCTTCATTCGGCCTCTTTACTTTCACTTCACTTTACTTTACTTTTACTCTACTTTACTATCCACTTTTCATGAATAAAGAACAGTGTTGTACTCACTCCACTGAAGACATCTGTCAGCCTACATATTTAATTTAGTGTAAGTGCACAGGTTTGTTTCAGAACTATTTCTTAATTCAGTTCTAATTTCCAGCAAACAAATAAATAAACAATAATAAGGAAGTGTGGTCAAAAAATTATATCCAAACACACATCCTATTCTTATGCCCCATATGGCGATGCATACATCTCTAATACGCAACAGGTGGACAACTTGTTTTTATTTAAACAAATATAAAGATGCATACAATAAATAAAACTAAATATAATAAGCTATTAAAAAAAACTCAGAGGTGAAGAAGGCATGGAGGCAGTGGTTTTTATATTTATGTAAAAAAGAATAATTTTTGTAACATTTTAATCCTTTATTTTTTTAATCCTGTGTGTATTTAGCAATGTATTTTAACCACAGCTTTTGAATCCACATAGGTGCATAACTAACGCGCTCTGTGCTGGACTTTAGACCAGTTTTCAGTTGGTCAGTGGCACACTCTATTTCAATTCCTCAAAATAGCAGCGCGGCACCAATGCACCTTTTAACACAACTCCTTTTTAGAACAGAAAATCCATGAGTCCACAAAGTGACACAAATGGATTTGCTATTTAAGTGAAGTTTATTTATAAACTAATCTTAAGAGGATCACATGCTTATGATTGACTGCAGCTGCCCACATTAGCTTGTGCTTGATTCACCAATCAGATGATTTCTAACTCACTATAATAACCAGAGTGTCTTACCTTAGCCATCTTCGTCTTGAAGAATCTCCCCTTCCACCCCTACTCCTCCCCTTTTCCTTGACATAATCAGTCATCAGCTAAGTGTGAACTCTTGAAACAACGTGGCGCAAAACGTGAAAATTAGGGTTGCACTGGTCTGAAAATAGCAATAAATCGCGCAAAACACTCTTGCGCTGACTGTATGATAGGGCCCTAAGAGTGGGCTATAAATGAGGTCCTCATAGGTGCTGTCATCATATCACAAGGGATACGGGGTTATTTGGATTTTTTTTCTCTTTTCCACAGAATTTATATCTCAAGGTAGAGACAGCGCAAATGGAGAAAAATTCATACCTTTCTGTGTAACACTCAGCATGACTGTGCTCAGTGGAGCAACTCATTATTTTTCTCATCTTCTCTTTCCATTGTTCACCCCCACACTTATGTAATTCATTGGCTAGTTATCTTCATTAAACAGTCCTGCCAAGCGTGTCTCTTTGGGCCTTTATCAACCATAGCATTGACCTGATTGAAATGGACGGTGGGATATTGTCTCAACTCTCGCTGGCTCTTAAATAAAAACACAAATAATAATCCCTTCGCCAGCACTGACAACACTAATACTTCTCCCTGTCAGGAACCGTCCGTTTCATCATTCATTTCTTTTCTTTGGTTTTCTCTCGTTTCTCTCGTTCTCTCGTTTTTTCTTTGGTTTTCTCTTGCTTGTTGCAAGGCTCAGTTTTAAGGCTCATGCAATGCTTATTACATGGATACTTACCAGAAAACAAAAAAAAAATTGACACAAAACAATGTTCTGAGTTTATTAATTGTTTAATTTAATTTAGCAGTTGTTATCTCGAAATAACATATCTTTGAATATCGCATCTGACCAACGATTGAGTATTCCTGACATTCCTGCAAAGATAAGATACATGAAAGATAGACTGGTGGAGCTGGGGTGAAGGTGGGCGTCCAAAAAATCCACTGCAGATCGCGAACACAACACTGAAATATTTAAATGTTGAGGAGTGAGCTCATTGGCTGTTGAGGCAAGACCAGTCAATCAACTGTGCCGTGTAATGTAACTGGAAGTAGATTGCATACTATATGACTTATCAGGGCGCCACGGTGGCGTAGTGAGTAGCACATTCGCCTCACAGCAAGAAGGTCGCTGGTTCGATCCCCAGCTGGGCCAGTTGGCATTTCTGTGTGGAGTTTGCATGTTCTCCCTGTGGTTGCGTGGGTTTCCTCCGGGTGCTCCGGTTTCCCCCACAGTCCAAAGACATGCGGTACAGGTGAATTGGGTAAGCTAAATTGTCCATAGTGTATGTGTGTGAATGAGAATGTATGGATGTGTTTCCCAGAGATGGGTTGTGGCTGGAAGGGCATCCGCTGCATAAAACAAATGCTGGATAAGTTGGCGGTTCATTCCGCTGTGGCGACCCCGGATTAATAAAGGGACTAAGCCGAAAAGAAAATGAATGAATGAATGAATGACTTATCAGCTTGTGCACCCAATAGAGGTTCATGACAGGATTTTGTATTTATATTTTTACACTAACTACAGTAATTTTAATGAAATACTGTGTTGTGTGTGTGTGAGCAGCTCATGCAGATGCTGTTTGAACATGGTGAAGAGAGAATCGATACTGAGCTCATCTCCTTCTGCATTAACCTGGCTGCTAACAAGACCAACTCTCAGATTATGTGTGAAGGTAAGAGACTGTGTCTCGTTTCTGCTTAACACTGAGCTGTTAGAAGCATTGACCAGTCTGCTTTATCATACTGTCACTGTTGATCTTCTGTAATGAATAAAACTTAAGGTCTGTTCAAATGTATGATCAGTCTTCAGCTCAACATGATTATTTGTGATTTTTTTTTTCAGGTAATGGACTGAAGATGCTGATGAGAAGAGCACTTAAACTGAAGGACCCACTACTAATGAAGATGATCAGGAACATCTCACAACATGATGGACCCCTGAAACAGCTGTTTATTGTAAATACAATATTTATGACATTTTATGAAAAATATTAAAAAATCATGCCATTTCAATGACCTTTATAATTCATTGTTCATTCTCATTTTCATTAAAAACTGTTTATTCTGGGGAATACAAGGGATTATGAATATAATTAGGGCTGCAAAATGTCTTATTTCAGCATCAAGATTGCAATTTGTACATTCTCAATAGTCACATCACAGGATGTACAACGTTGAGTCTGGATTATAGTTGATCAGCAACACAGTTCAGAGTCACTGCAGAGTTTAACCATGATAGATTGAAAGATTATCATCTGTGTGAGAATTTCATAAGTTTAAAGCATTTAGGCACAACAAAATGATAACATTTGTTTTATCAAGATTTTATACAATGAAGACCATTTTAATTTACACTTGATTATTTAATTTCTGTACCTGAATACTGTAAATTCTCCAGAAAACCATAAAGCACTACTTATTTCACTTTTATCTTTGTATCTACTTGTAACATTAATTTATTATATTTTATGCTGATGCACTGCATAAAAAAAGACTAGATCATCCAAATCAGTATATATGAATGAATTATTTCCAAATAGAGCTATTCAAGCCATCTGGTGAAACTGTATTCATTTCGCAGTATATATTGCAGGAAAACCAAAATCTTGCAATGTCAAAATTTTCCAATATTGTGCAGCTCTATTTAAAATAGTTACAAAATAAAAATTTTATTTGTGTGTTGACAGGAAAAAAAAATTAAATATTTGATTTCACGAAATAAAATTGAAATGTTTCTGTAATTTACTGTGATAAATGATGAGTTGGTGTTGTCTACTCTTCAGGACTATGTGGGTGATCTGGCAGCTCAGATCAGGAAAGAGGGTGATGAGGAGTTTGTTATTGAGTGTTTGGGTACAATGGCAAACCTCACTATACCTGACCTGGACTGGGAGCTTCTGCTGAAAGAGTACAACCTGGTGCCCTTTCTCAAAGACCACCTCAAACCAGGTACAGCTAACGTGAGCCTCATGTGTTTGATGTACAAGACAACACAGATACAATTAGTATTATTAGAGAAATCTGCTCTTTATGAAAGGTTCAAATAAAGGGTTGGAAGGTTTCAGGGGACAAATGTTGCCCATTAATAGACATCTTTAGACCTCTGGATTTTGGATTTTTAAAAATAATTTTAGCTTCAAGACCCATAAGGTTTTGTACAAATTCTTTTCGAAAACTAGAACGTTTCAAAAATAATAAATTTAAAGTATTCCTATAATTTACATTGTGCTCTGTTCTTTTAAACTGGTCTGTGAAACTGTTTAACAAACTTGTGAAACAAACTGTTTCCAGTTTGCATCCATAGCATTTTAATTCTCATTGGGATACATAATATTACATAACATATTTTTTCATAACAAGAGATGCATGTTTACTATCTCAGGAAAATATATATATATTGCAAATTTTGGCCAAAGTCATCTATGTACAATATTTTCTGGAAGTTGCACCTGACTGTTATAGGTAGCTATACCAAGAGGGAAAATACACTTATTGCGTTGTTTTTCAAGTCACAATGTGAAATTTTGATAAGAAATAATGCCAAATACAGTACTGGCAGCAGTAATTAAAGTATATATGTTTAAAGCATTATAAATGTGTATGTACTTCTTCATTTAATTGAACAAAAATTTGAATCAATATTCAGTATAGAAAAAAGAGGAGCTGAAATGGAAGTATATATGATAAATATAGTGACACTAAATATAATCAGTACACCGACATTCACTAAAAACAACATTTAGCCTGAGTAAACTTATTTAAAGGGGTGGTCACAGTGTATGTTTAAGGCTTGGTTGTGTGTGCTCATGCTTCACTTGTAGAAAATCCTGTTATTTTTTTCATATATCTTACTTTGATTACATACAGCTACATACTACATACACTCTGCTAACATGAAAACGACTGTCATATTTCCTAGCTCCTCTAAAAAGCCCGCCCTCAAGATGCTCTGTTCAGCTAACATAATGTGTTGTGACTCGTGGTTTGGCTCCACGTCACATCCTTACAAGCACGTGCTTTTGTGCTGTGTAAACAGTAGCTCTTAGCCGTATCAGTTTGTGCCTGAATCAGACAGAAAATGAAAAGCACACAGCTGAACCTCATGCCTGCTCTCAAGAATAAAATCTAAAGTAAAGTCTTTCACATATATTCGAAATAAGCATGTGTAAGTAATATAAAACATTCACATATCTTTTGCGAGTGTGTTATTTGAGATGTAGAGAACACAGACGCATAGATACTGAAAGCGTCTGCATATTGAGACACTGCAAGCACTGCTGAACATTGTGGGTGTTTACAGCGGTTTGACTGATATATATATATATAAATTTCAGCTAAATTGTTTGCGGTGCCAAACAGCATTTCCTGTTGTTTACATCCTTGTTTATGTCCTCGCAACAGCATACCGTTAATTCTAGTAACTGTGTGTGTAGTTGATAAATTTTAACAAATAAGAATAATTACAGGTTGTGCTTCACAATCCACAGCTTCGTCAGTTGAATGAGTTTTTAGCCTGATGCTGCACTGAACTGGGAGAGATTCTCCTTTGTCAAATGCAAGCTATATATTTTTTACAATTCTCTGGAACATAATTAAAATTAAATTGTGAGCACTTCTCTCTTTGTGTCGTGTCCTTTGGAAGCCCAAATATAGAAACAGAAGAAGTGCTGTGGAAATAGTATTTGGACGGCATTTTACCTTTCTCTGCTACAACATTATAGCGGCTCTGGCCACTCCCCGTTACTGCGCGGTTAATGCGTGTAACCTAAATCGCGTATGATCTCACTAGCGCAGATGTAATTTTTTGTAGTCCCCAAACTTCGTTTGCTGAAGGCTTTGCTAAGCTAACTATTTAAAACCCAATGTCTCATTTTGCATTGAACTTTGAGCGTACATTCAGAGATGTTGTTTATGTTCGCACAGCTACATTAAAGGGCACCTTTGAAAAATCTACTTTTTAAGCTGTTTGGACAGTCATATGTGTAGTTATAGTGTATAGACGGTCATTTTGGGGTGGTATAAACACACCCAGTCCTTTTTTTTTCAATTTAACAGCATAAAAACGGTGGACCAATTGGAGCGGTTTTGAGATCGACCGCAACTTTACGTAGGAGTGCGGTCCCCCCGCCCACCGAATTGATTGACAGCTGCGTATTAACATGTCTCCGTAGTAACGTGTATAATCATATCAACAAGACAGGACGTGCGCAAAGCAACCGGGAATAAAAGGTCTGTTCATTTCGCGAAGGTCATTAATCACCATCGAATGTGATCAAGAGTGAGTTTCACAAGTTTAACACGTTTAAAACAGTGCATGTTAATGAATTACAGCGATTCACTTCAGCTTTACTTCATCACCACAGCCGTGTGTCAGCAAAAAAGACGCTTCAATCTCTGTTTGTGGACATTAAATCAGGTTTATTGTGTACATTAACATAACAGATATCCATACAGCAGTGGAGATTACCCTGTATTCTTTTCACATTTGTTTGCCAAAGTAGTGCAAAGCTCAACGCGCGCGCGCTGTCTGTGTGTGTGTGTGTGCGCGCGCGCGCGTACGTGCGTGAACGAACTCTATAACCGCATTGTGTGTGACTCATCGTTGCAACTCCTTAACAAACACATTAAACAGTCTTTGGTAAAGTTCTTACTGTAGTATTTCTGAAACGTAGTGAGATCTGCTTCCTGCTGCATCTGTTCCTGTTAAGTCTTTCTGTCTGACGTAGCCGAGGGCGGAGATTGAGGCACGCTGACGGGAACGGTGGGCGGGGAGGACTATTCTTAAAGTGCCAGTGCCAAAAACAGTAAAAAGTTGTAATGAAGGGACTTTAGAGAGCTATAATTAATAATCTGATGGGTATTTTGAGCTGAAACTTCACAGACAAATTCTGTTGACACAAAAGACTTATATTAAATATAAAAAAGGGGTCATGTATGTGCCCTTTAAGCATCAACTAAAGTTTAAAATATGACATTGTAGTGGACCACCTCTTTAAAGCAAAACTGAAACTAGTGGTCTGTGAAGAAAATGGTATTTAGCTTGCTTAATTTTTAATTTCAAGTTATTTTAAAGAGAGACTTTCTAAAGCATGTGATTGGACGTTTCTTGTTGGAACAGTATTTAACCTTTGTTCTCTGTGTGTTTCAGGCTCAGCAGAGGATGATCTGATCCTTGAGGTGGTCATCATGATCGGCACGGTTTCAATGGACGACTCCTGCGCCGTCATGCTGGCAAAATCCGGCATCATTCCTGCTCTTATTGAACTGCTCAACGGTAAGAGCTCCACCAGCCTTTACATACATTTATTAGCACAGAGCCAGTGCTCAAAGAAAACAAAGCTGATCTCCAAATCTTTTTCATTATCGCTAGCCGTAAAAATAAATTCCAGAGCAAAAGATCAGCAGTGTTTGGATTTCAGCTTTTGTTTGACCCTCCTGCTTCGCGTGTCTGTAGCCACTCAAGTACCAGATTTCAATTTGGCGAGCTTTGTCTTGCCTAATGCGATCTGATGAAATGAGTTTTGAATAGTTTATTTAGACTAAACTAATATTAAATTAGAATGAATTAGAATAAATAAACAGGCCTTAGTCATATTGTGTGCTGGGAAGTGACAGTGTTTTCCGGAACAGGAAAGCGCCAGGCTCATGGCATGCATCACATTTGCTGGATCTGCTCAATATGAGCCCTCATTTCAATAAATGTGTGATGACAGGGCTCTTCCTTGCCATGGAAAGAAGTATTTTTTAAGAGGCTTAAGAGGTGGTGAGCTTAAGCCCAAATTATGCTTTTTTTTACTGTTAGTGCACTCTGAAGTGGACTTTATGTGATTATCTGACATTTTAGATGAGAGTCGTTTTTAAAGGGAGCGAACATGTTCCGAGCATACGCATGCAATTTGTGATGCACTTTTCAACAACATTTTGTAATATATATAAGTATAAGTAGTGTATTTGCATTGACATTTAAATACCTGGATGATATTCAATGAATAAAATTAAGTGTTGATTGTTGAATGGTCAATGATCACAGCTTTAATAATGTAGCAGAAGAAGAGGAGCTGTCTTTTCTAAAATCTTTTGGACAGTATGATGAGTAAGGAACAATGGTAGCATCTAGGGCTGCATAATATTGGAAAAATCTGACATTGCGATATTTTATTTTTCTAAGATAAATATTGTGATATGAGTACAGTTTCACAAGGTGGTTAGGATGGCACTTTTTGACAGTTTTGTGGGGAGCCTAACCGTATTCAGGAATAATCACAATGCAAAAAATGTTTATCTTAGTTTGAATGGTCTCGTTTCTCATCCAAATATCTAAAAATCCTTTGATTAGGTTAAACCAAATTGTTTTATTTTAAAATAATTGTCTTCGCTTTGAAATGTAGATTTTTCTGGACTAGAAATAAGACAAAAATTGCATTAATCGGATAAATTGCTGTATAAATACAGTGATTAAATACAATTCTGTGGCTCCTGGTCAACTATAATTCAACATTGCATATCTTGCGATGTGACTATTGCGGTTGTGCACATTGCGATATCGATGCTAAAATGACATGTTGTGCAGCCTTAGTAGCATCACTTCAGAGTAAGTAAAAATCAACAAACACTGCCAATACAACTGTCTGAAATCTCAGTATTGTTAAGGGGAACTCTAAAAGTAAAAAAAAAAAAAAAAAAGTGTTTTGAAGTGCACAAAATTCTGTTATTGTGCATGTTCATTATCACCCTATATTGAATTATTGCATGTTAGGATATGTCGAAAAATAATAGAATAGAAGAGAATAGAATAGAATTGTTATATTGCAAGTTTTCTTATACTAATGGCAAATTGTGACATTTAAAATTAGATTGAATAGCAATAGAAAGACGATTGGTAATCGTTTATGAATGAAAATGACAATTTCAAGCAAAGCCCCTGAATGGCTGCAGCAGATTACTACTGTAATTAGCCATTTCCAGCGCAATATGTTACTAATAATCAGTGAATTAAAAAACAAATAGTCTTTGTCAAAATTTTATGGTAACACTTTATTTTGATGGTCCATTTGAGTATTAGTAGACTTTCTGCTTAACATCTGTTGATATGCTCCTTCAACAGACATTTAACTGTCTATAAGAAACTTAGCAAGTACATGTCAACTTACACTAACCCTAAACCTAAATCTAACCCCAACCCTAACCCTAACCTAATAGTCTACTTATAATCTTACGAGAATTAGTTGGCATGTAGATGCAATGTAACTTATATTCAACAAACGGACCATCAAAATAAAGTGTGACCAATTTTATTACAGCCAACCTAAGGGGATTCAACTATTCCCACATCTGTGTTTTAAATAAATATAAAGACATTTTTATCGCTCATAATATATGGATTGATTTAGTGCACATATTTCACAGTGATGAATAGATTTACTTTGAAAAAGCCGTGTTCAAATTCTTGGTGGGAAAAAAATGATAAAAGTATACTTAGAGCTTAAGATAGAAACCGTCCCAAAACACACAGAGAAAAAGAAAACAAACATCCTGAATTGGCCACCCTTTTGTTATCCTACTCAAGACACAATGGTCTCAGTTACATGACATTCACCATCTGAAATGTTTTCGCACTACGTGCCATGTAATATTTTATAACTTTGATCACAACAATGCAATAACAAATCTGACATTTGTTTCCCTCACGATAAGCAGTATGTGGCAATGGCGCATTGATAGATGCTTGGGTATTGTTGTATTTACACACATGGTTTCATCACTTGTGTTCGTGTACTCGTTGGTTGGCTCTGAAGAGGCGTTGACGTGTCCTCTCTGATGTTATTTGTAGCTTGTGCAAAGCTTGCGCAGCTCCTTGCTGTAGCCGGATTCAGTTTCTTCTCCCATGGAGCCGCTTTTTGCTATCATTCTTCTGGAGAAATTTCCATCCCATGGGACCAGATCATTCTGAGCCAGATCAAAATTGAAATAAAGGCTTTTATGAAAGTTAGGAGGGGGGCTGCAACAGCCACACACTTCTCCATAGGAGCTTTCTGTATCATTTCAGAGGGAAAGGTTGATACTTTGCCCAAATGGCGGCTTCTCACGAGAGCCTTCATACATAAACATCATCCACCGGAGGAGGTTTTGAACGTCAGCTCAAATGAACACAGGCTCCGTCGGATAGGAAATGCCTGCGCAGCTTTGCTAAAGCGTTCATATTTGTTGCTCTGCTGTATCACATCTCTGCTTAAAAAGATAGTTGACTCAGAAATATAAATTCTGTCCTTTAAGTGGTTCCAAACCTTCATGAATTTCTTTTCTATGTTGTCCGCAAAATATCAAAAGGATAAATGAAGTGTAAAATTAAACACTGTAAAAAGTCATTCATTCATTAAATTTAATATGTACACTTTATTTAATAAAATTAATTTCAGTATTTTTGTTGTTGACATTTTTCCTGCATTGAAATTATTTTTTTAAATGGCTGTGATAAAATCTAATCAGTTTTATTGTTATTATTTTTGAATTATTTATAGAAGAGAAAATACTGAGTCCATCCAACAAGATGTAAATACGCATTTTTAAATTCACAATGATTATTTTCTGCTACAACGCTCATCGCTGGTCATCACTACAGGCATGTACAGGAGTTTCTAAGCTACTCACCATTGTTTATCCACAACTTTTCTCAATTTATTCAGTTTCGCTTTATTTATTTAAATATGAAAGACACAGATTGAAGGATAATGATCTAATCCACTAACTGCTGTAATTTAATAGTTTATATTCATGACGTCTCCACCGGAGTTTCACTGGGGACAATGTCATTAAGATGGGTACAATTGTTGTTTCGAAGTAAAATGCTTGATTATATGATGTTTTTCTTCTGCTGTGAAGATGTGAAGATATTTTGAGGAGTGTTGGAAACTGGTTACCATTCTACCCAATGACTTGCATATTTTTTAACATTCCTCACAATATCTCCTTTTGTGTCCAACAGAAAGAAGAAACATAAAAGTTTGGAAGCACTTGAAGTCGAGTAAACACTGAGTCAATTTTTTTATGTTTTGTTTACTTATTTTAACATTACACTAAAAAGTGATTAGTTAACTTTCAAACCCATTTAGCCCATCACCAAGTAAACCCATTTTCTTATTAACTAAATCAAAGTGCATAATTATTAAAATTAAGTCATCTTATGTATAACTTATTTTTTAATATATCTTATGTGTGTGTATGTGTGTGTGAGTGTATATATATTTATATGTATGTATGTTTGTTAAATATGTGATTTGCATACAGCATATTACCATATATCACATTTCTCTATAGAGGCTTTGTTTTTTAATTATTTAAAAATATTACAAATGTACAGATTATTGAGATTAGTTGACTTTAGGGCTTGACTTTTTTTAATTGTCACTTTGCTTCTTTAAAAACTAATGTAATTTATTGCATTGCAAAATGCTAGAAACAATCACAGCAAACTGGCCTAGAAACCAAACATTGCTTATATAGCATGTAACACAAACACACACACACACACACACACACACACACACACACACACATACACACACACACACACACACACACACACTTATACAGCTATCTTTATGGGAACTTCCCATAGACATGATATGTATACTGTAGAAACTGTGTATTATATTCCCCTACCCCAACCATACCCCTAAACTCAACTCCTTACTGAAAACATTATCATTTTTCCTTATTCAAAATACTTCATTCTGTGTGATTCATGAGCCGTTTTATTTTTCATAGGGACCTTAAAATTTCCCACAAGGTCCAGATGTACTGGAATTGCTGGTTTTTGAAATTTTGAAAATACAGTTATCTCTCGAATTTTACAGTGTGTGGATATGGAACATTGCCTCTGTATTTATAATACTATTACAGTTATAATATTATAATATATGCCTTGTGGCTATTAAAAGAATTACAGCAATCATGGTTGTCTAAAACAACCACCAGTAAATTAAATGGATACAGTTTGACACAATGATTTAATCAGCACAACAAGCCAACTCATAAGTATGAAGGCCCAGTTTTTTATCTGCCGTTATCTAAACTATTTTTAATATGAGGGTATTGTAGACGATCCAATTTTGTGTACTTTTGTGTTTTTCAACATGTGGGTTGATTTAATGCAGATGTTCTAATGATAAGGAAACAATAGTGTGTGTTTTTATATGATAATATGTTTTGTGGAAGCGTAATTAGTCCAGTGTATCGTTGAAAGGTAAATGGTTGATTTAGTGAGGTTTTTTCATGTTCATCTGTTTGCAGCCCAGCAGGAGGACGATGAGTTTGTGTGTCAGATCATCTACGTCTTCTACCAGATGGTCTTCCACCAGGCCACCAGAGATGTCATCATTAAGGACACTCGTATCCTTCTTTCAGATTTTGATTCATTTTGGATGCGTTTTCATGTTTTTTCGGCACAGATGTTTTGTAAATATTGTTTGACAGCTGTTTGGCCTGTGCACTGACTTCAATAGTTCAGCTCCATGTGAGAGTACAAGCTTATATTCCCAGACTAATGTACAATGGAAGGTACACAAATTTTCTCACTGTTATATATTTATTATTTCACAAATGAAGACGCAGCAAAAAATGATGAAACGCAAAAACAGTCAAATAACTGAAAACGACATTGTTCCTCTGTGAGACTAAGGCCCCAATTACACTAATACGTTTTTGTTTTAAAACGCATATGTTTTGCTATGGTGACGCCTTCCATCCACACTACCCCGGAGTTTTTCAGCCCCGAAAACGTAGCTTTTGAAAAACGCTGAAGAGGGCGTTTTAGTTTTAAAACGCTCATTCGTTAAATTAGATAATAGGCTTTATGAAATGTATAGCTGCGTGTCATGCCCAAAACTAAAAAAAACTAGTCCTTTGTTTTCGAATAATCAGCATAAATTTTGAAAAACTTGCTGCACTATTTACATTACTACTGTTAAATTGTGACCGTGGGTAGGATTTAAACCGTTTTAAGTCATTAAACCATTAAATTTATCTCAAGTTTTACTATTTAATAAGCAAACTCAAGTTAAACATAAGTGGGCGGGCAAGTGAATGAAAAAGATATAAATGGCAAAAGTGACTTCAAGAATAATCCAGCCATCACAGCCAAGAAAAAAATACATTCACTACCTGATTGGGGTTTTTCTCAATATCAAGTACAAAAAGCTCAATCTTGAATCTTTTGCTTGTAAGTTCAGACTGCGCGAGTTTGATATGGAAAACAAACTCCAGAGGACATGTCGGGTATCTTCAAAGGAAACAGTGTAGGCTACTTTATAACCTCATTCACGTCACCCTGGCTACGTTGTTAACATCTTAACTATGAAATGAAAATAGTAAATGCCTATTTTTAATTTGATATTAATAACTGAACAGACACAAAAATGTTAAGGCATCGTAGCTACACATTTATTTGACATCTTCACTATATGCATATTTATACCTATAACTGCCTCCTTTCACTTTCATTTTCGTGAAACTTCTTTTTAAAACTAAAACACATCAGTGTAAGCGTTGCCTAATACTCTAGAGATCTACATCCAGACTATTTTTAGCTGGTTTTGAGAGAACTAATGACCAAGACCACAAGATCCGTTGTTGTTTTTTGGGGGTATAAAAATTGCAGTAATTATAAGATCTTTTACATTATAAGAGCCGTTACCGTGAGCTATTTGAGCTGTTCACACCCTCGTAGTCATTACTAAATTATTCCACTAATTTGAATAATTCGCTATTTTATGTAGTTTGTATGGCATGAATGACCAAAGTGGTTCCACATGTGCCTTTTTTAATAACATCAACCACTGGAATTTAGCATTCAACCACTAAATACGATCAATCATGGTATTTAGAAATAACCATGGTAAACAAAAACAAAAATTTGTTACTAAAAAAAGGAACGAAAGTATATATTTTTTTTATTTAATAGTGTAATTGTTTTATAAACATTTTTAACAATTATTTTTTATATAGTTGCCAAAAAAAAATCTTTGAGTTGAAAAATTACAGCTAATGCTAAAAGAAAACACTGAAACAAAAGCAAAAATGGAAACTATGGACACACACACACACACACACACACACACACACACACACACACACACACACACACACACATATATATA
>CAIGQQ010035826.1:9647196-9745515 GCA_903798035.1 Danio albolineatus | reverse complement strand
GTTGAATAAAGTGATTAAAAAATGTTAATGAATTGTAATTAAATTAAATTGACAGCAAAATTTAAAAATAAACATTTATAATATATGTTTATTGTTTTTAAATTGATAAAATAATAATTATTAATAATAATAATAATTTGTAAAAAAAAAAAAACTATACTAGTTACTTGTTGATACATAAATAATAATGCTCAGTACTGTCTAATAATGAAATTAGGAATAAATCATTTGTATTAATACCAAAAGTGCTGAAATACTGTAGCAGTATTACTAGCCGTCATCACTCACCACACGTAAAAAACATGATAGCTATGTGATAAAATTAATGTTTTTTTTTTTACTAATCAAATATTTGTAATTATGGCAATTAAACTCGATCCCAGTGATCGTTTGCAAATGGTAATGGATCATTAAACTCCTTAACCATACCTAAAAGAAGCCCCAGCCTACCTCATCGACCTAATGCACGACAAAAATGTGGAGATCCGGCAGGTGTGTGACAACACTCTGGACATTATTGCTGTAAGTATATCCACAAACCACCGCACACAGATCTGAAGGAGTGTTTTTGCTCAATGCTGCCCATGTGTGTTTGCAGTGTGGATAAAATCAGTGCAGTTAATGGCCACTCGCTGACATTAGATAGCAGTAATTGCTGGTGAACTCTGAGAGCCAGGTTTGTTCGGGAAGTGTTTCATTCACTTTATTAGCCTGCTGGTTTAGCCTCGGCCACATGAAAGCATTCGTGCGGGATCTGGTTTGTGTCTGTGGTGATAGAGAAAGTGCAGATGTAAAGTTTTGACTTTTAAGTTGATGCTGATGCTACCGTCAAGCATTCAGATGTTCGCTTATATCAGGTATTTTATGAAAGATACTCTTTTTTTTGTTTTTCCCTAAGTAGAGGGGAAAAACCGAGTAGTGGCCTAAAGCGATGTTTGAAGAGGTAATTTGCTTAATAATTGCTTTTAATGTCATTACCAGTTTTATTAAACCATTAAAAACGTGAGAAAAGTAGGTAAAGAAAACTAACTAACTCGCAGAAAATGTTTTGGTGAATTAATTTATATGTTTACGTACAATGACATTTAAATGTAGGATTTTTAGGAAAAAAGTAAGCATGAAGGTTACTAAACTCAAAACTTTCACACGTGATTCTGTCAATTATTAATAATTTGAACAAGTTTATTGTTTACAGTTTACACGTGTTTAAGTGATCCATTTCTTTTGGCAAAAAAGGCACACTGCAGTTTATCACAGATATAAATAAAACAACTAAAATAAATAAAACTTTATATAGATATACATAAAAGTTATTTTAATAAAATGAAACGACAAAAGTACCATTAACATTTTTACCATTTATTTTTGGGGAAAAAAAGAGCAAACTGCTGTTTATCATAGAATATGAGTTTTATTTTACTCTGCAAAAAAAAAAAAAAACTGACATAAATTAATGTACCTACAATGACTGCAGTATAGTGTTGATATTTGCTCTCTCCAAGCACAACTACTCAAATGTTTAGAAAATCGACTTCAATGTTATACTAGTATGTTTGAATAAATAAATATATTTTTTTAAATAAATAATTTAAATAATATATTTTTTTAAATAAATAATTTAAATAATATATTTTTTTAATTAAAAAATATACATATTTACTTGACAGCCGAATGTAAATAAAATAACTTGTTAATTTATGTTTTGTTCTGTTAATGTTTATTTTAGTTGAAAGAAATGTTTGTTTGTTTGTTTTTACTTTTGATTTTAGTGAATTATAAACCTCATTTAAACTAAATTTCTTTAGACTACTGTTTAATAGCTGTTAAATAGCTAGCATAGAAACCATACACTTAGGCTGCTTTTCAACATTTTTTACCGATGTTGCTGTTTGTTTTTGAAAAGTACTTTCAGATCTTTTCAATCCAAATTAAATCACTTCTGTGTCTCCTGGTGCAAACTCAGTTTGAGCTCTCAAATGTACATTTCTAAGAGACAAACCATGACAATATTAAGAGGTAAAATAGTGCTATTGAATTAGCTGCTGGTTCTTCAGGTTTTATTGTTAAAAGCAATTTTTCATTATAAGTTCATTCATATATAGTGAAATAGAAATTATATTAAGTAAAATTAACAAAAAAATCTTTGCCATCAGATCCTGCTGCTATTGGGCCAGCAGTTCAACCCCAAAACATCTCGCAAGAGTCAGTTTCCTTCCACCAAGCAATATTTTGATTCAGTTAATAAAAAAATATTAAAAAAAATTAAATAGGCCAAAAAAAGGCATGTTAGCAAATAGATAAAGGGAAAATGAGCACCGAAGAAAGCATGGACTGGAACATCAGGCCTTTAGACTATTTTTAAGACACCTTTTGTCACTTTTCCACTTTTAAATGTGAAAAAAATAAATTACGGTTTTTATTTTTGGGATTGTCCCTTTTTTCTTTTCTGATCATATTTACCAGCCATGATTACTTCTGTGCTGCAAGAAAACATGACATTTTGAAGAATCCTGCTTATTTTTTGTTTATTGACAAAGACAAGCATTTCAGAATATAAGGTTCTGTAATGTTGGGTGCAGGTCTGTGTGAGTGTGTGCTCTCTCTGGTCCTCTGGCCCCGGGCTCCCGCGCAGATCTGTACTGCTGTCCACATGATGAATGGACAGAGCAGAGAAAAGAGAAACATGGCTTATTTACTCAGGTTCTGCCACAGGGGGCCTCGACTGATTAATCCGTATTTTCATTCAGCGGAGCAGGCGGCGGCAGGACGCCTCTGTGGGCCTTTAGACCCAGGACAGAGAGCTGGTCTTGAGCTCTGAGCTTCAGCGGCCCCTGCTGTGTCTCCGCCGTACAGAGCTAACACTGCAGCGCTAATCAAACCAATGCCAACCAAGACCTCAGCTACACCTAATGTTTCTTTTTGCCATCAACAAATTCATTTTCTTCGCAATTTAGTGTAGCTACAAAAAATCATTAAAAAAACAAAAAAAATATCTGTTGATTAATAAAGCTGCATATAGTAACAGACATTGTTCGTACAGTAGTTTTTGAGTCACTAGAGTATTTTTGTTTAGTTTAGTTTTAATATGCTTTCATATTGCATTGTAGTATATTGATATCTACTCCTACAAATTTGATTGTGAAAATTTTACTTTGCAGTTTCACAAAGCAACTTTGTTGACATTTCAGTGTCCAGTGGCTGCTGTCTAGTTGCCAACTGTGTTCAGAATATCATATATTGTGTTCAGCAGAAGAAGAATTTTCTGTTATTTTACCAAGTTCTGTGCACTTTTTTGTACTAAATAGAAGTATTTTTTGGATCCATGGTGCACAAACGATCAACAGTAATATAGCAGTAATATAGACTTTCACACTATGTAGAATAGAGAAACTCAAAAAGAAAAAATCCCAACCTTCACACAGTGTTTTTGTCAGAGCTGGTCAAGTTTGTGGCATTTATTTGTTGGGGTCAGTCCCTGTGAGGTAATCTTGTGAAACACTGTTCATTACCTGTTTTGATTCATAATGCATTACAGTTTATTCAAATGACGTTTAACCAATTCAAATTCTTACCAATCAAAAAAGTTTTTTTTTTAAATGACTTAAAAGCTTTTCTCACACCCTTCCTCAATACCGTTTCAACCAGAAGTTGCTACCGACATTTATTTCAGTATGAAATAACTTCTTTTTTACTAGAACTTTTTCTTACTAGAATCTCTCTTATAAAAGTGCCATAGGAATTAAGATGAATTGAATTGAATATGATCAAATTTTACAGACTGGTTTTGCACCCCTTATTTTATCTTTCCCTTGCAGCAAACTAATGGTTAGAGGAGCGTGGCTAAGTACATTTCAGACGATCCGTCAAACTGACATAATAAAATATTATATTTTTATATTGTTTAAAAAAAACTTTTTCAATACACAAAAATTTATTTCAGTGAATTAACTTGCATGGATTTAATTTTTCACATTAACACTTACAATGAAAAAATGTGTACTCCTCTTTATATTAAACAGCCAACAGCATTTTGTTTAATCACAGCTATGCCAGTGGTTGAGCTCAAGTGCATCAAATGAAAATCAAGTGCATCTTGAAGGGAGCGTGAGATGTAGGCATGGGCCGGAAGAAGATTCTGACGGTATGATTACCTTGGATAAAAATATCATCGCTTCACGGTCTGACGGTGTGTTTACTGCTCTAATATATATTCTTTTTAAATGTCTGGCTAAAAAAACAAAACCTTTTTCCTCTTTGAACACATTATATTTTATTTTGAGAAACATTTAAAGTATTTTGGGGCAGTAAACATGTCAGGCTAAAAACACAGATGTCTTTACAATTTACACCTAAAAAAAAAAAAAATGTAAATAAAAAATCTTGCTCATGCCTTAAGAACAGTATAGCAGAATATTTTGGCGGTATGAAAACCTTGACTTTTCCAAACCGTGGTATCCCTTGAAAATGATTATCGTCCCATGCCTAGTGGCATGTCAGATACTGTCCTAGAGAGTGTTTGATTGTTCAAATGATGTGATGGGAAATTGAAGTATGAGTATGATGTGACTTCAAAATAACTCTGATCCATTTAGGCGGAAGTGACAAACTGCAAGCTTTGGAAGTTTACATTAGGTTTATATCTTCTAGATGTGGGTTTTGTCACTGTTTTGGAACATTAACTTATAGATATCATTAAGACTAACATTATACTGATACTAACATCTTTTAAAAATTATTTTAATTTCACAGTACTAATAACAAAGTTTAATAACTGAGGGTCAATTATTTACTTAAGCATCTCTCAGATGTGCATCACTTCAGCACTGTTTGATTGGAAGCGCTCTATTAAGATGGAGGCAGACTGATGCAGACAGAGTGATATGCATTGGCAACCGATTCCAATAACACAAAATCAACTGATTCCCCGTCTCATCAAAAGTGCAGGTTTGGCAGAAGGTCTGTGGGCTGTGTGTGTGTTGTGTGTGTGGCACTCCACCCAGTCTGTGGGCACTGCGCCTTTAATCACTGACCACACCGGATTAAAACAGAGATCTGTTTCTCTATGGCACCATCAGCCTTGAGGGAAAACCCTTCTCAGACAGAAGCCCTCATTGTGGCATGAAATATATCTGCCGCGGAGGGTCCGGACGGAGTTTGAAGTCGGTAACGGTGGATGGTAGATTGCCAGGCGTGACAGTGTATGAGACCCTCAGATATTCTGTTGCGGGGAGTTGGCGCTGGGACTCAGAGTGCCAGTGCTGTTATGACAGCTTAAAAATGTATGAATTTGCACAGCTGTGTGGTATGATTTAGGTTAGGGAGGCGAATAAATATACATGTTTGTGTGTGTTCTGTAAAGGAGTACGATGAGGAATGGGGGAAGAAGATCCAGAGCGAGAAGTTTCGCTGGCATAACTCGCAGTGGTTGGAGATGGTGGAAAGCAGACAGATGGAGGATGGCGAGCCCTACATGTATGGAGATGACCCGGAGGCACTCGAACAGCCTGATCTCTTCTACAGCACTGGTTAGGAAGCACACAAATGCATGCTGTTTTTGCGGAAATAAAAGGATTAACTCATCCAAAAATGAAAATTGTGTTCATAAATACTCACCCTCATGTCATTCCAATCCCCTGAGATCTTTGTTCCTCTTCAAAACACAAATTTAGATTTTTTTAAAGAAATCTGAGAGATCTTTGACCCTTCATAGACAGCAATGATCCAGAGATGTCCTGAAAAGGAACCCAAAACATCGTAACGTTGATGTTGTATTGTCATCAGTGTGGAGTAAGTTACTTACCCAAAATAAGTAATAGATTACAAATTACTGATTACGACTGGAAAATTGTTGTTTGATTACATTACTAATTACTTAATGTAAAAAGGAATCAGATTACTAATTACTTTACTTTGAAGTTACTTTTAAAACATGAAATATACCTTTAAAAATACAAAATAAACTGCAGCTCTTTCAGTAATTTGATATTCACTGAAACACACTTCAACGGGTCACAGCAGCTTGACATGTAGTATTCAAAAGACTTAAAGAGTTCACCCAAAACTTCTCTCATCATTCACTTGTTCCAAACCTGTTTGTCTTTTTTTAACACAAAAGAAGACATGAAGAAAACTGGATACCTGTAACCATTGACATCCATAGTATGCAAAAGCACTGCAGTGTTTGTTCTATGCTTGTCTGGGGTAATTAGTCTACCGAAATGTGTATATTCAATACAAAGCATGAAGCTGATCGGTCAGTTTATATCACGTGACTCGCGGTTTTCATCTGGTCCCCCTGGAAACTGAGAGTGCGTGCCTCTATTGGAAATAACGAACTTGCGCACACAAAAGACGCAATATGTGAATGGCCCGGTAAGCAGCTTCGCTTCTCTTCACATTCAGAAAATACCTTCACTCCCGTTCCTGCACAAAAATTCAATTCAGCCTGTTCAGGCTGCTGTCTTGTTTTTGGGTGCCGGTGTCCTTCTTGGCGACGAGTGTTGGTGTAGAATGCTTTTTTATTCAAGTGCTTGAACAAGTTGCTGGTCAAGTTAAAAGCAGTCTAAAGTCTCAATATTTTTGTTTTTACGCTCAATGAAATCAAAAGTAATGTCTATACTTCCACTTGAAGACACAAACAGTCTTGGCAGCAACCATTTCAGCTTGCGTTTTCCAGCAATTTAAAAGCGTATGCTTGTTAACTGACGTTGCAGCGGAAAATATTATTTAAAAGAAGCATTTTTTTCTTCAAAAAACTGTATTTGTAACGCAAGTAATGCAATTACACTGACTTTAGTAACTGTAACCAAATTGCACAAATTTAAAATGTAATGTAATTCACAAATTTAAAATGCAAAAATACATCGTTCCCCAAAAATATAATTAGAATACAGTAACGTGTTACTGTGGAATGCTATACACCCAACTTTGATTGTCATTAGAGAGAGCAACAAACATACAAGCATCGTATTTGCCATAGTAAATGTGCACCCTGATCTGATGTTGGAGATAAACAAAATAATTGTAGTTTTTGGCAAATAGAATTATTCATGGAGTTTCGTATGATTACAGTTGAACCACTGAAATCACATGTAGAGTTTTGTTTTTGGTGCCTCTTCGGGAACATTGCAGTCTATGGAGGATGAGAGAGTTTTCTGATTTCATCAAAAACAGGGGTGTCAAACTCAATTCCTAGAGAGCCCTGCAGAGTTTAGATCCAGCACTGCTTCAACACACTTATGCTGCAGTTACAATAAAGTTTCAGCATGTGAAATTCTGTCCTACGGTGCTGTGAAAAGAGATGGGATTAAACAAGTTTATTAGAATAAAAAAAAAATAGCGATTGGTCCATATTTTACATTTCTGTTAAGAGAGGTCATGTTTTCACGTGATCTGATTTTGCAGGTCAGAGTTCACCAAGCTTGAACTTTGCAACACAGAAAACTGCGAAACTTGTCGCACAAGATTGTGTTTCCGGTCTGTCACGTTCGCTGCGTATAAATGGAAGTTTATAGAGAGAAAACCTGTAGGTTTCAAACAAGTTTAAAGCACTCAATTAGTTTGATCAGGTGTGCTTAATTAGGGTTGGACCTAAACTATGCAGAGCTGTGGCCCCTGATTGACACCTGTGATCTAAAATATCTTATTTTGTCTTCTAATGATGAAAGAATGTCCCAGGGTGAGTAATTAACAACCAAGCTTTAAACTAATTTCTCAATTAATTAGGAAAACCCTAAATACTGTAAGCTGTCAGGACCCCAATTAATGTTTGCAAACATTATAAACCTGTATTTTAGATCTAACATTGTTAAACAAAAACAGTGACTGTGACTTTTCTTAACAAAAGAGATCAGTCTAAAAAAAAAAGAATTTTATGTTATTCAAATCTTTCACCTTTGTGAATTTGAGTGACACTTAAACTTTGACAGAAATGAGCTGTACAAATCCAAATTTGTGCTCAGTTTGCATGTTTTTATTGCTTGACCTAAAATGCACTATATGGGTAGTTGAATATAAGTGATAAAACAATCAATTTGTTTTCTGGAAAATCTGTTAGAGACAGATACTCTTTTGAAGAACATGACTCAGACTGTTTTTTTGTATGCTAACACGACTTGATTGACATCTTGTGCCGCAACTTGACAGACATGGAAAGTTAAAACCTTACATTTTGTATTTTCCATGAGAATTGTAATGCTGTGTTTTGGCGTGATCGTCCGGCGAGTTGATGTCATCAAAGGCTTGTCATGGCGAGAGGTTGTCAGGAAGACGAATGAGGAGAGCTGCTGGTGGAAGTGGCTCTGCTGGATCTCTGTCTCATGTGTTTGTTTGCTCTGTTTATTGTGTGCGTGTGTGTGTATGTGCAGATGGTATGATGAATCCAGAGCCAGGCCTCAGTCCAGACTTCTACAGCCAGTTTCACCCTCAGAATGGAGACTTCAACGCCTGGTGAGTGAGCATCTGTTCCTCTCATCAGCTTATACCGTGTGTAAAATGACTTGTTTTTTAACTTTATCAATCAATAGTATTTGCATTCGAGTAAAATGTTAAACAAATGGATATAAATTATATCCTACGTTTTTAAAGGATTTACAAAAGCGTATTTGCAACGAAATCAGACATTGGTTTATCTTGCGGCTTGAGTTATGTTACGTAATTAAAAGTAACTATCTACAATGTCCGAAAATTACTCAATTTCATGCTAAATTTAAAAAAAAAACTTGCTGTTCAATAATTTTTTACTTACATCTTTCAAAATTACTAAATATATTCATTTAAACTTTGTGTAACTAGTCAAATTTAGTTGAAGCCTGATTAAATAACACTTGTTGTAATGACTTTTTTGGTGATTAAACAACATCTGTTGTTAACATATGGCTATTAAATATTTAATGTCAATTGCCAGCTAGGGTGTTTCTAGACTGGACAAGAGCTCCAGTAAAATACCACTGTATCCCATTAAAACATTAGTGATAAATTCAGGTCTGACAAAGTATATTACTTTATACCAACCTGATAATCATTAATTGATAGTCATTAACTGAATCAGAATCAGAACTAGTTGGTTAAGAATAAACAACCACAATTATTACAAAGTTAATATCATTGAAGTAAAATAGTTGCACGATTAACTTCTCACAAGGTGTGAAGATTTAAATAAGAAGCTATGAAAGGAAGTCTAACAGCTCTTGTGATGAAAGAAAAAACTAACATACTATGAATGTAAGCATATCAGCGTTTGGTTTTTAAAACTTCATCAAAGTTTGTAAGGTTAGTATCATGAAAGTATAACAAAACTCCTGAAATAACTACTTTAACAAATGTTAATTGGATATTTATATATGTGGATGGAGGTTATTCAGTCAATTACAGTACAAATGGTGCTTATTTGCTGTGCATACAGAAGTCTTAAAGGGAAAGTCTCCCAAAAATATCCTCCCGTTGTTCTAAACCTGTACGCATTTTCTTTGAAAAATAGATCTTTTAATTGTGAGAATCAGTTTGCATTTGGAGACCACTAGGGGGTTTCCTACTGCACTAGGTTGTTATAGGAACTGCAAACTGGTGCCCAGAGAAGTAAGATTAATCTTTTGGTGTTTTTATGCTATGCATTGATGCAGTAGTTCTATGTAGGAACAGTATTGGGTGTTATTAGCTGTGATGTAAAGTAACTAATTACAAATACTCTGCACTACTGTAATTGAGTAGTTTTTCTCAGGAATTGTAATTTACTAAGTAGTTTTTAAAATGTGGACTTACGTTCCCTTGAGTACATTGTTACTGCTGTATTGGTACTTTTACTCCACTACTTTCCTTTAACCTGCAGTCACTATATCATTTTTCCTTGTCTGTGGGGATTAGAAGAATCAGTCCTGTTATTCCTGTCCAATTAAATCACACATAGAAGGTGAATCGTATCATAATGAACTACCTCAAGACATGTGCGATTTTATAATTGCAGCAAACTGTTTGGAAGCATTAAAAGTGTCCAAGAAGATTTCCAAAATCCTTACACGAATACCCAGAGACTGTATAGATGCATGTCACTGATGAGAAGATGACGTATGTTTACTGTATGATGACCGAAATAATCTTAAACAACCAGCAGGCACAAGAAGTCAACATGACATCAGATTGACGTTGTACCCCAACGTCATGGAAACGCTGCATTTTGTTTGCAAATGAAAATGGGGTTGACGTCAGAACCCAACATCAGGCCGACATCAATGTCCAACATCAAACCTAAAATCTAATGATGTTACAGCTTGACGTTGTGTGGACATTTCCCCTATGACGTCTATCAGATGTTGGATTTTGGTTGCCATACCTGACAAATAAATGTCAGTATTTGATGTCACTATGACATTGGTTTAAGATGTTGGCTCCGGGTTGGATTTTGGTCACTTTATAACACAACCTAAAATCAACCAAATATCTACATCATTTGACGTCAGAATAACATTGTCCTTAGACGCTGACTAGACATTGAATTTTGGTCGACTGACATCCCGACCTAAATCTAACCTAATGTTAACGTCTAATGACGTTATGTGTCTGCTGGACAAAAACTAAATGCACTACAGAATGTTACGTTTACACACATCCACAAATTACATGTAAATGCATCAGCTTTTTGCAACGTAATATTCACTACTCACTACTCTTGAGTACTTTTGAAAGGGCTACTTTTTACTCCTTGTTTGAGTAATATTTACTACAGATACTTTTACTCTACTTGCACTATATTTTTGGGCAAGTAATGATACTTTTACTTGAGTATGATTTTTCAGTACCCTTTCCACCACTGGTTATTAGTGACAGAGTACCTAGTTAGTTACTGTAATTAAATGACTTATACACTGAAGAAAAAATGGTAATTACGTTTCATTTTTAGTTAATTTATTAAAAATATACTTGCTGTAAATATGCTAAATAGTTCTGTATAAATCTATTCAGAGAAGCAGAGTGATTTGTTTTTATTGTTGTACAAATATATTTATAAGAGTAAAGCATAATAAAGGAGGTTGCATTTATGAAGACGATTGCACATGATTAAGAAACAGTGAATTGGGTAAAAAATAATGACAAAATATAGTGTCGTGGCTTTTGTTGTTTTGGTAATGACATATTATGTAATGTTTAGCGTTACAATTTTCAAATAAAGCTCAAAGGCTTTGTTTGACTCCAGTTTACAGAATTAAAAGTTGTATTTCTATTGTTGAGATTCATAGGGATTTAAAGCACTATTGAGTAATCAAATTACTGATTGAGTAGTTAAGTTACTGTTCATATAACGCCATTAGAAAAAGTCGTTTAAATACAATTTGTAAAGATGTAATTATTATTTAGTTACTTTTTTGAAGTTACTTAAGTAAAGTTTCACAAACTAATTTCGAGAGGAGCATGTGATATGATCGACTACAGCTGATCCCCATCGCTAATCATTAGATAGCCTATCAGATCATCCTAAAACTACTATATATATCCTGCCTAAACTTCATCCCACATCTTCGTTTTTGGAAAAAAAAATTCCCCCTTATCCTTCTTCACTTCTCTGTCTTTCCATGATCGGGCAACACGGCGGCTCAGCGGCTAGCACCGCAGCCTCACAGTAAAAGGGCCACAAGCTTAAGTTCTAATTGAGCCAGCCGGCACTTTTGCATGTTGCGGAGTTTTGCATGTTCTCCCCGTGTTTGCGTGGGTTTTCCCCGGGTTCTCCGGTTTCCTCCCAGAGTCTAAAAATATGCATATAAACAACTTGTAACAACAGTCATAAGCACTTAACACATTCATACTGAATCATCAGAACCACATTTTAGTCATAGTACAAATGAGGGCACTCGAAAAACTCCTGATCTCGTATCCCTCCTAATGCTCATTGACCAGGCAGGAACCTTGAGCTCATCTATCTCTGACCTCAGGGTTCTCTCCCAGGACAGCATGCCAGACCTGCTGTCATAGTCGAGCATTATCTAAGTGTGAACTCTTGAATCAACATTAAGTCGGAACTATGAAAATGTCAAGCCTGGATTCCATGTTGATGACAAAAACTGCGATGATTTCTCAAAACGTTAAAAATAATTTATAGTGTTCAGAAGAAAGGTGCTGTAATTGTTGATCGTTTTCATTTAGTAGAAAAGCTCAATAGTTCAATGGGCTCTCTGCACAGCTAGAGTTTTAAAGCCGACAATAAAATTCCGGTGAAAGCTTAATGTGACTTAATGTGAGTTTGTTTACAGCATTGATGAATGTAATTACTATACATTCAGTTAAATAGACTTAATCATTCATTTAGTTGTTCAAGCGTAAAACTAGATGAAATACCATTGTAACTGCTAGCGCCATCAGTAACAACAGGCTAGCGCAGAAATTCCATTGAATTTTTATTAAATTGTGGAAACCCCTTTGCAAGCATGTCCAAACTCTTCAGCTTGACCCTGCTCCTTTTGATTGAGTCCCCACCCCCCAATTCTCAGCTCGGTACTGGATACTAGTTCTAGGCTTATTTTTTCTGTATATAAGATTGATAAGTTTTTTTTTCTTTCTTTTCTTTTTTTTTGTGATTTATTTGTTGTTGTTATTATTATTATTGTTGTTATTATTATTATTTTTGCTTAAAATACTCTTCACTGTATTTGCTTATTGTTACATGTTTATGTTGTCCTTTTTGTATAATTTTGTTATGTGTTTTACAATGTATAAATAAAACTTTTTAAAAAATTCCATTGAAAATACTGAGGTAAAATAAACTGTCATGTTTTAAAGACATGGCGGGGGGAAATGAAGTTTAATGCAGTGCTTCTTGCAGATCTGAGACCCACTTCATATCGTATATCTAACAGGCAGTGAAGATCACAGATTTTTAAAGAAATCAGATCTTAAACAAGACAATTTTATAATGAAAAGTCAGGTCACCAGAAGCCACCTAGCTGAAAATTAAAAGTCTGTGTGCGTATAGCCCATTGTGATGTTCAAAGAGGTGAAAAACGCTTCTAGAAAACTAGTCTTTTGTTTTTCATCTGTTATTTCTTATCATTTGGAGTATATAATAATCAGCTCAACTATGTCTGTCTGATGTTCTCTTCCTCCACGCTTTTGGCCCGAAAATAAACATGCCTTTCAAGTCCTGTACAGCCAAATATATTGTCCACATTCCTCAACAAACACACACACATGCGTACAGATGAAATAACATTTCACCTCCCCACTGATCCATCAGGAAATGGCTTCATCACTTGTGTTTGATATGCAGCTCTGATTCTGCATACTTACCTTTGTAGTCTAAACTAAGCCCTAATAAGTGTATGCTCGATGCGAAGGCTTTCGCGGGAGATGTTAATAATGCGCTGTGTGCTTTGTATGGAGAATGCGCTGCTCGTCGGCCTGTTTGTTTTGGCTGGGTGTGGATTTGGGCACTTTTGCGGACTGACGGCTGGGCGGTGAGTGCCGAAGGGCTGTCATGTGGGTGAGGATAGAGACGGGGATCCAGATGGAGGAGGCGGCTTTTCAGCGGCTCTTTGTAAAAGGATACATGTCAAATATACACTGAGGGTTGGGGCGGTGGGAAGGGGGCAACATTACGGTCCTGGGATGAATGGTTTAATTTGAGCGAGCAGCTCTGAGTGACAGAGGTTACCATAATAATCAAATAGAGTCTCAGTCTTTACTTTAGACGCTTGTGAAACGAGGTGTGTGAACGCAAGGCTTTTGGAGTGGTTTGGCTTCACGTGCCAAGCGGAGACTGGTATTTGATTAGCTCAAGTGGTCCGTCATGATTCGTGTGCAGGGGTTTTGCTTGATCTAATCAAAATTTATAATGTAGTTTATGTTTTTGGTCCCACTTTATATTAAGTGGCCTTAACTAATATGTACTTACACACAATAATTCATTACAATGTACGTATTGTGTAAATACATGTTTTTATGTTGTACTTATGTTTGATTAAACACCTGTATGTAATTACATCTGTAATTATTTTCTGTAATTACATTTGTAAATACACTGTTTACAATCCCTTACACATTAACCCACTCTTAAACCTGCCCATACCACCAAACTTGTCCTTAACCCTACCCCTATCCCAACTGAAGAGCACTACAAGTGTTCTCAAATACATTATGAATACAGAAAGTACATTGTATTTATTTTTTTGATGCAAGTACATAGTAGTTAAGGGCCCTTAATATAAAGTGGGACCATGTTTTTTGTTTGAACTGATGTATATTAAGTTGCACAGTTCAGCTTTTGTGGCATGGAGGTTAATATTTGAGATTTGTTTTTAAAACACATTAAATTAATTTCACACTTTACTACAGATTCATTTTTAATCACATTAATGATTAAAATGACATTTGTTTAAACCAATTATTTAAAATGAACTGAAATAACACAGTTCTTGAGTTTTTGGGGGACACCTAATTGTTTTTGGTTCAATCCACTTAAATTTGTAAAAACGAACAGATTAACTTAATTCCTTCATGTTGTCCCAACACAAACGATTGTGTGGAACACATCATTTTTTACAT
This sequence comes from Danio albolineatus, assembly GCA_903798035.1. Classification (NCBI taxonomy): domain Eukaryota; kingdom Metazoa; phylum Chordata; class Actinopteri; order Cypriniformes; family Danionidae; genus Danio; species Danio albolineatus. Next base: position 9,730,989 of record CAIGQQ010035826.1, on the reverse strand, counting down.
GGTCTGTTCATATTCTGTAACAACATATTTACATGATGTGATGTGTACGTTTTATTTAGAAACAATCCCCATTTCCTCCCCCATTTTTTTTTTTTTTTTTTTTTTTTTTTTTTTTGCAATATTGTTTGTTCAATATCTCAAAATAGCATGGAATTCAAACGTTCCCACAAAAATAATAAGCAGCACAACTGTTTTCAACATTGATAAAAATAAATATTAATGGCAACTGAATGTTTCACCAAAAAAATTTCATATTAGAAAGATTTATGAAGCACCAGGAACTAAAAATTAGAGTACAAATTAGCTTTGCCAACATAGGGAAAACATTTATTTCGAAATATATTTATTACAAATTTTATTTTAATAAATAATACTAAAATTATTAGTATTATTATTGTTTCTTCATAATTTTAGGGGGTATTTCATCTATTTTACCCCAAAAACATAATGAAATGTGTGTCACTTAAGTAAAAACCTAAAGATAATACATTAAAATAGCTGCTGTATATTAATTGTACACTTATAGATATTTTTTCTACATTTTGCTAATGCTCAATTTTCAATGGACTAAATTTGTGGAGAATCAAGTGTGTAAAGCCAGTGATATAATCACAGTGAGTTCTTTTTTGTTCTTAGTTTGAAGGTTCAAAAGTAGTGTGATTACACAAGGAGCACCTGGAAATAATGACCAGCTAGATAACAACCTTACATAATATCATTGCAGGAAAGTTACCTGATTTTTTTTACACCAGAATAAGAATAAAGTTCATAGCCATATCTGCCTAGAGAATAGCAACTTTTCATTTTCTGTCAGTCATAGTACATAATGTAAGAGTCGAGTTTTAAATAGGGTAATTATTGAAACTTTTTTTTTTTTTTTAAACAAGATGCTAATGGTCTAATCCAATTCAATGATTTATGCTAAGCTAAAAGTGCCCCAGAGATCGGCTCAATGGATTAAAAAACTCAACTGCACTGTAAAAAATATCTGTTATTTACCAGTTTTCGAATTTTTGTGTTTTCTGGTTATTTACGGTTATGAATAGCATTATTGGATCTTGATCTCAGCTCTGTCGACATTTGATGTTGAAAATTCAGCTCTGCAGTTTAACATATGGAGTTTTATTGACATTTAAGTAGTTTGAAATATTAGAATGTATAAGAAAAAGAGAGAGAGATAAGAAAGAGAGATAAGAAAGAGAGAGAAATAAGTCCTCAAAATATAAAATATAATAAAACAGAAAATATAGTAAAAATATTGTAAATTAGTTATAATATTTTTGTACCTTAATAAAGAACACCAGCCCTGACAATATATCACTTTAAACTATTAAAAAAGTTAATAAAAGTCTCTTTTTCAAACTTTTCAAGATTAAACATTGTTGGAAGAAAGATCAAGATCCCAAAATTCACTTCAAAAGCATTATTAAATAGGGTAAAACAAAAAATACGGACAACTGCTAATTTACGTAAAATTTTTAAAAGTTTGTTTAGCTTCAATGGACCTAAAATGAGCTTATTTAAAGCCGAGTCTTCCTTTAAAAGCCATAAAAGGTCAACATATGACAGTTTTAAAACTAAACACACTGTTACCCACATAACAATCAGCAGATCCCTGTTGATTCCCAGCGCTAGAGATGTGGAACGAAGACAGATGATGTGCTGAATCCAGCTCAGAGTGGTCAACTTTACACACTGTCTGCAGATGCTGCTCTGATGGCTCTGAGGAGTAAAAACACAGTTGGGTGTGCGTGTCTTTTATGTGCACGCATCAGACTGACAAATCTGCCTTTATTCAAGCCGTGTGGCACTGCGTGTCCCTAAAGCCTTGGGGAGCTTGGACGAGAACGCAGGAGGAAAATGGAAAACAGGGCTGTGGAGACGCAATCAGGCAAAGGAAAGTGGGGGGTGGGGGGTGTTGTTGATTTGACACAGCCCAAGGTAAAGCAAGTAACCCAAGAAGTGACAGGAACGAGAGATCAAAGCACAACTTGTAGAAAAAAAATCCTTTTTCAAAAGAGTCGAGAGCCGTTTCCTGCGCAAACACACTCTTCTGAGCTATGAAACAATGTCTGGTTAAAAAGGCCTTTTTTTACGGGCACCTTTGGCCGTTTCCTTCTCCAGAGCATCAGGGTTGACCGGGCTCCCCATGAGCTGTCAATCGCACCCTCGCCCAGCTTTTATTGCCCTGTTTTGAAGCCCTGCAGGACGAGGTGGCGGCCGGCTCATAATTGGACAGGAATGTGAATCAGGAGGCCGATTCACTGTCAAAGATAATCACATTAAAACAGATTGTTCATCCTAAAATTAAAATTCTCCCATATTTACTCACCTTCACATCTGTCCAGGCACATCTGCCGAACACAAATGTTTTTAATAAAATCGATGAATTCCTCCATTAGAATTTTTTATCCTAAATGTTTTGAGCTTTTGCATATTTTAAGTAGTTAATCTTGGTTATTATTAAGGCGATTTTGACTCCAATACCTGGGCCACAAAACCAATTTTGTCACAAGAGCCAATTGGTTTTTTTTTTTTCATTCAGATTTAAGCATCATTAAGCAAAGTTACAAAATGAGTTTTCATGTTTGAAAAATTAAATCAACTTTGCATGATTAATGTTTGGATTTTTAAGACAGAACAATATTTGGCCAAGACAATCTGGAATCTAGAGGGTTCAACATTTTTTAAATTGTCCTAGTAAGTTCCTAGCAATGCATATTACCAAAGACTATAGAATACACAAGACATGTCACTCATACAGTTCTGAATAGGGAAAAGTGTAATGGTCAATATGGCGATTGAAGCCCCACCTACTACTACAGGAGCCAATCATCAATCGCTATAGATTGACGATTGTCGAGGGAGAAGCTTAGGCCAGTTGTGTCCTTTTACGACAGTATTTGTGGTCAATACACTGGAATCTCAGCGAATACTTACAGACATAAGAATTATATCTACATTCAGCTTGAAATCTGTACTTTTAAATAAACCAACTACACTTGAAATCAAAAGTTTTTTGGTTTTGTAATCTGTATGAATCAAACGCGAGGGACAGTCCGTCCTGTCAAACGTATACCTGTAAAACATGAGACTGATATTGTGTTCCAGGGTCACAAATGTGTAAAGCATGTTGAGTATGAAGCCAGATCAGTCTCGAAAATAATACATTAGCAAAAATAAAACTCATACATGCACAGCACAATTCATGTTTACTTCAGTTCAGATCATAGTTCTGAAAAACAGTATTCACAAAGAAAAAATCATAAATATTTTTCCAATTGAACTGGATGTGTGTATTTATGAATTGTGTCTTCAGTTTATGAATTGTGTTTTGGATTTACAAATTAGACTTTGTAAATGTGAATTGTGTATGAATTTGATGTATTAAATGAATAGTTTATGAATAAATGTATTATTTTTCAGACTGATCTGGCTCCATAGTAGAGTGTTTAGAAAAGCGCTATAAATGGAACAGATTATTCAATCATTCATTCGTTCGTTTTCTTTTCGGCTTAGTCTCTTTATTAATCTGGGGTCGCCACAGCAGAATGAACCGCCAACTTATCCAGCATATGTTTTACGTAGCAGATGCCTTTTCAGCTGCAACCCATCACAGGGAAACACCCATACACCCTCAATCATACGTACACTATGGCCAATTTAGCTTACCCAGTTCACCTAAGTCTTTGGGCTTGTGGGGGAAACCGGAGCACCCGGAGGAAACCCACGTGAACACGGGAAGAACATGCAAACTCCACACAGAAATGCCACTGAACCAGTCGAGGCTCAAACCAGTGACCTTCTTGCTGTGAGGCGATGGTGCTATACCCACTGCACCACTGCGAACAGATTGTTATTATTCTTTTTCTTTTTTTCATTGTACGTATTGTAATAATCAATGACCTTTTTATTTTCTGTTCTGTATTTGCATCTTAGTACATGATGTTACTACAAAGAGTCAAACTTTAAATATGATAATGTTCAAAACTTACCTTTTTTAAATTTTTTATTTTATTTTGAGTGAGATGCTAATGGTCTAATTTGATTCAGTGATTTATGCTAAGCTAAGCTAAAAGTGCTATCGCCAGACGCAGAGATCAGCTGAATGAATACAGAAATGGTAGAACTCAACTGTTTTACTTCAGGGGACTTGAACATATTACCAAGGGGAGTGTTCCTTTAAAGTACTGTAAACTGACAATAGAATGTCAGCGATAGCAGGTCAAAGGAATGTTTAGTGTTTCTTGTTCTGTTCTGTTTGGGGTCATGATTGCCACAAGGGTGAGTAAATGATGTAAGAATGTTCAATCCCTGAACTCACTTTCTTATCAGGCCTAGTTCATAGTGTCATTTCAGGCGTTAATATCCTCCCATAATTAATGACGTGATGATACCGAGCTGAAGCACGAAGTGAACTCCGATAACTCGCAGCTATAAATTCTCAATGCAATAAAAGCGGCTCTCCTTCTGCACTTGATTATCTCGCTCTCTGGAAGCTTGTATTTCTAGCTAAGGAACTCGCTTTCAAAGGAAGGCCAAGTGTGGAGGTAAAATGTAGGCGATGTAGTCAAAAAAACGTCGTTCAGTGCACCTACAGGTGGAATGAATCCTTCTTACCCACGGCTCAAATTTAGCCTGACAGATCTGGCAGACTAATAGGAAAAAGACATATTTTAGACAGCAGAGTGTATGTGTGTGTGTGTGTGTGTGTGTGTGCGTGTGTGTGTGTGTGAGAAGCTCGCTGGGTTTGATTACTGGAGGTCATACGAGGCTAAAAACAACACAATGTAATGTGGGCACAGAGGGGCAAAGCAAACAGCTCATAATTTAAAGGCTCGAGTCTGCTGGTTTAGACTCAGCCAACGGCCAATTTGTTTCTAGAAGCGCAGCACTTTCCTGGCAGTAACTGACTTGTTGAGGTACGAGAAAGACAGGAGTGTGTAGCATCTCTATTGTTTGATATTCTTCTGCACACTTGAATATTAAATCTTGGTTGCTTGGTTTTGAAGAAACGCTCCACCTTTTTTGGAAATAGGCTCAACTCTCCTGGAATAATATATATTGTAGATCAGGACTATTCAGTTGGCGGCCCGCGGGCTGAACCCGGCCCCCGAGGCAATTTGTTCTGGCCCTCCAATTAGTGTGACCAAGACCTCAGAAATAAACTTAGTTCAGTCAAAAAACGGCCGCTATAGTTTCGAAGTGACGTGCGTCTGTTCAATACAGCACAAGCTGCAGTTGAAGGCTGCGCAGAGAGTGAGTCTCCTGACATTAAAGAGCTCATATGTTGGGTTGAGAACGGTTAAATTTCACTTTTTGAAGTCCCAAACAACAGGATGATATGTATGCAAGGTTAAAAAACACTTTCAATGTCTTATAATATCTATTTGTTTTTACCTCATTTTCCCACCGACTCCCATATGAATCGTCTGAGCGAGTCTTTTTCCCCAAGCACCTCCTTTACGTGACGCTACCACGTCACGTCACGCTACCACGTCACGTCCTTTACGTGTCAGCAGCCCAATGCCAGAACATATTGAAAAACATCACTGAAGTTGTACAACAGCGTTTTGCTATATTCTTCATCATAACAACAAACATTCAGTATGAATTAACACTTCATGGACTATCGTAAGCCAGCAAATAGTTACATTCGTCAGTAAGCTAAATGGCTACCGCTACATGCTGCACGGAGCAAACACAACTACATCCATATTTACCTTGTTACAGTGAACAAGATGATAGTTATTTTAATCAGAATGTTTAATCAGAATTAATTTGAACATGCTGGTACAAATAACCTGGGTATTGATCCATCCTTTAACAACAACCGTGCAACAAATCCAGCGTTGTAAGCGTGTAGATTGGTGTAGTTCTCCTCAGAGAAATGACGCGAACACAGTACCATATTGGGGCTATAATTCTCAGGTATTTTACCAAAAATAAACCTCAACCACTCCAGGTAGGGAAAAGAGATTTCCAGGCAGGGAAAAGAACACAGCTTTTCCCTCACACTTCAGAGCACAGCGTCTACGGCACATGATTTAACCGAAATGCGATACAGTGCTTGTCATCTTCCACTTTTTCTTCCTGTCCGTGGGCGGGGCCGGGGAGTTCAATTTTCCCGGGGTCTGCGTGCACAACTAGTGGACGGGGCTTATGTTTCGCGTTGACATCAAGCCGAAACGGCTAAAGACTCGTTCTAATAATGATTCATTTAAACAACGATGAGTCGACTCTTTTATAGATGAATCAATCGTTTTAAACACTGTGCACTTTCAGATTTAAGCCTTAGCTGGACATTTCACTTCACTTGTAACACTGTGTAACTGTGTAACTGTGTAACACACTGCATGGAAGGTCATTTTCAAAAATCCATAATATGGGCTCTTTAAGCAAATGGCGCAGGCAGCCGAAAACATTTATATGTGTTTGTAGAAAAGGCCTTTTGTACAATGCACTGATATTGTTATTAGGGATGCAACGATTCGCCGATTTCACTATTGACTGTGCTTTAATTTGTCACGGTTAATTAATCGTATAGGCTTCTCATTCTGTTGCACAGAACGAAACTGCTGCAACTAAAAGTTATGCCACCTGTGCGCTAGTTTAAAGTTCCCAGCTTGTACACTGAGGCACACCGAATTAACTTTAGCGGCGGGCCGTTCCAATATCACATCTTTTCCTGGCGTAAGTTTGTTATTTCTGATGTAAGCATATATGCCAATATGCGTACGCAAGCAGAGCAACGCGCCGTTCCGGGCGTACGCAGTAGAAAACATCTCATGCTGTAGCAGTGAGGTTGTGCGTGGCTTTCAGTGCAATCTAAACAAAAGATATGTTAGATGAATTATTATTAAAATGATTATGTATGTATTAACGCAGATGATAACAACAGTTAATCTAAATACTTAGGTCTACCTAATATAAAGCTTAAATGTACATTAGACGTGATAACCGTAACACCATGATTGTTCCTCAGACTATAATCATACAACCAAAATCTATAATTGTTGCATCCATAATAATGCAATGCAAAACATTTGAATGTGTTTGAATGTAGAAGAAGCCTACTTAAACAGTACACTGCTTTTGTTATGCTTTTAATACAACATTTGAATGTTTGTTTAAAAAAAAAATCCACATGTACACTGCACTGATATTATGTAGTTTCAAAATACAACATATTAACTTTTTAATGCAGAAAAATCCAACGTGGGTGTCTTAAGGGGCAAAAATACAACATATGCAGTTGTGTTCTCACTCATATTGCTAGTCCGGCCCTTCGTTTGGGATGCTTTTCATGAACTGGCCCCCATGACAAACTAATTGAATAGCCCTGCTGTAGATCAAGGAACTTTGGTGTGCAATGTCTGCAGCAGCCACAATGACTCGTCAGTGCTGCGGAATATCATTGCACCTACTGCAGCCATAGTACGGCAACAATTTTCTTTGATTGTTACGCCAGACGGAGTGTATATTTTCTAGCAATATCGTCATAGAAAATAGCAATTTTTCATTTTTTGTTGGTCTTATACACAATGTAATGACAGAAGAGTCAAGCAATGAATGGGAAATTATCAAAACTAAATTAATGAGATGCTAATGGTCTAATCCAATTCAATGATTCATGCTAAGCTACACTATGCTAAAAGTCTTGACTTCAATAGTATGGGGGAAAATACTATGAAGGACAATGTCTACAGGTTTCCAAAATTCTTCAAAATATTTTCTTTTATGTTCAACAATAAGAAATCGGTTTTGAAACCGGGAAAGATTAGTAAATGATGACAAATTAAAATTTTGGATTGAACCGCGCATTAGGAGAACTGAAAACAGGTTTTGTTTTCTAAAATGTTATGTTGAAATCTTGAAAAAATAAGGCATTATTTCATAAAATGCACAAACTGGCATACGTTTCTAGCACACAAATCTGAATTTAATCTATTTGAGTTAGGATTTTACAGATGGTATTTTGTTCTTGTTTTTTCATCACTCCTTTTATCACACACACAAAAAATGAAAATACTGTGAACAACCAGGAAAAAAGTCACTTTTTCATTATTTAAAAAAAGGTATGTTTAATCAAGTAATATACACACTGTTAGTAGATGTGATTTAAATGTTAAAAAAACAGTTGCAGTTTTGTTCTCTTACTGTATAATGGATTTTTGTTGTTTCAATATTTGACTGTTTATATTGTCGTTGACACACCGTTAAGTCAGAGCGTTGGTCTGGATTTACTGTTGTTCTGTTATTGTAAATCTGTACATTGTTATCGTATTTATTTAAGGATAAGGTTGTTATTCAGTAAATATCTCGTTTATGAAGTATCCAGCATTTTTAGACCACAAACAAGTGTATATGTATATTTTTTAAGAACAATATTTAAGACCCCAAATTGTGGCATCAGGTGCAAAATGTGACTTTTTTTCATAGTGTGGAAATTTCTTCTACATGTCACATAAAAATAGAATTTTTCAGAAAATGATGATTGATCTGAATAATCTTTGTTTAATTTGATGTGATTGGTGATTGGTTGTTTCACAAAATACTGATTTCTTTCAAAATACTATGTTTCTGAAGATAAATTATTGCTGTCATGTTGACAAATTAATATAAATGTCAATAACAGCAGGGTTTTTTTTTGTAATTTTTGCACTCTAAATGTCTTGAATTTATAAAAAACAACTTTTGTTTTGGTTTGCATGGAATATCATCAGTTTACAGAACGAAACAAGAAATATGTTTCCCTCAAACATAACTATGAATTGTAAATCTAAAGAAACCGAGAATTTTCCAGTTGTCTGCTATTTTATTCATTTTTCAATTTATTTATTTTTTCTTACCAAAAAAAAACTATTGTACGTTTTACCATCATTTGAAATGCACCAGGTAAAATGTCATTCACTTTTACAGGGATTGAAATGCCAAAATAACTAAAATATAATCATTTATGTATTTTAATATTTTAATATATCAAAGATAGGTAGATCTGTTACACCAAATCACAACAGAACATCATTTCACCAATACTTTGACATTTATTTTCAACCAAAGATATTTAAAACATTCAAATAAACATTTTGCTCACATTTAATATATTCAACGCATATAAAATCACTGTTTTCATTTGATCCTAAAACCAAAATAAAACTTTTTTGCTCCATACCCATTTATGCCACATCTCGAGAAATAAAAACAACATTGGCTCTCAATGCAATCCTGTACTACGCGTCCGATCTTGAAGCATGTTTTACCGTCTTTCTCCATAATATGTATGAAAGCAGGCCATCTAGTGACTCATAAAGGTAACGTTCATCAGATTTAATGCTCACTTTCTTCTCTTTCCTCAGTAATGGATCTGATGGACGTCCCGCCACAGCCTATGGCTTTCGTCCGGACGAGCCCTTCTTCCATGGCTACGGCTCTACCAGATAAAGCTGCTCTGTAACACCATCTACATGTTCACTACAACACTCAAATATTTCAAACCAACCAGTTCATTTAACAAAACGTGAGCCCACCCTTAGATTCAAATTCTATTAAGAGATAGTTCACCAAAACAAATGTTTCTGTGGAACACAAAAGAAGATATTTTGAAGAATGTTTTTAAAAAATGCTACTGATATTCAGGGTAGGAATACAATACTATGGAAGTCAGTGGCTAACAACACTGTTATTTTATATATGAATGTCTTCCTTTGTGTTCACCAGTGAAAGGAAAATCAAACAGGTTTGGAACAAGTCCAAAATGAGTAAATGATGACATGATGATGATGATGATTTTCTAGTGTTTTTGGTGAGTGAACTCTTCCTTTAATAATTTGAATCAAAGGTGCAATTCTGGTCTGAGAGATGGGGGGGACCAAATCTGAGTGTTGGTGATAGTTGTGGAAATGTGTAGCAATGTTGAGCAACTGTGTGCAGAAAAGCCTAAATTTAAATTTTATTTGACATTTTATCATAACTGTAGCTACGGTCGCTAAGCCACGATTGGTTGGAGGTGTTTTTTGGGTGCGGCTTAGCGAAGGGTCAATTGGTGTCTATTCAGTGTTTAAAGACAGTTTAGTTAGACCTATACGAGTGACGTGACGGCGAACTTAATTTTGCATACATATCTTGAGTTTTTTTTTTTTTTTTTTTTTTGACTCTCGAGGGGAAATTATAGCATGAAGTGAAGTGGTATTTATATCTAAAAAAAAGTGAGGGGGACCTGTCCCCCCCGTCCCCCCCGGGAATTGCACCTCTGATTTGAATGTTATATGATCAGGCGGATCGGTGGTTTAAGTTCATTTGGATATGAATGTATGAATCTGTCTGATCGTTCATGAATAAAATCAACACATAAATGTGAGGTGTTGATATTATTTTTGAAAGATCAGAGAAAGTGCTGTAGTCTTAGACCTGAGCGACACATACAGGGTAAAGTTTAAGAAAAGTATCTGAGCTAAATATGATAATAGTTACATCTGACCTTCAGAATAGTCGTAATCTATTTATATGTTTTGCTTAACATTTTTTGTTTGTTTGTTCTTCTATTTTAGGAAGGTCTCTTTAACACTATATTCACTGAACTGGAATAAATATGTTCTAATCTTTATAATCACAACATATTAATCATCTAAAATGCGTTTAATTGATCTAATGCAATCATAAACTATACGTGATAGCCACATACATGCATCTATATCAACAGCTTCATGAAGACGTAGCATTACTCACTCTATAGAAAATAATACCTTGCACTACTCGCGTAATGTTTGTCATGTTTAGCAGAAATATTCAGTGCGTTTGTCGAAAGCACATAATACATCTATGAGATATTTATGAATGAACTACCTAACAATGTCCAGGATTCATTGCTGTGAAAATCCTCTAGTCGTATAATCCTATAATAAGGTGCTAAATGCTGCCTTTGGTTGTTTTTTTTTATGTCATTGTTTTTACCTGATTGAGATGTAGCACGCGTCCGTCTTATTTTACTGTACTGTTGTGTCGTTTTGAGTTATGACGATAAATTCAGGATTCGATCGCTCTGTGATTCCAGACCCAAATCGTGCCTCCTGACATCTCGGCCTTTGCTGCTAGAATGATCCTGTGAGTGTAACTAATGTGAATCGACTGTCCTACTGCAAATGGAAGAAATAAAGACCATGCACTGATGCAGCGTTTCTGTTTCGTGAAAAAAAGTTTATTGAACAGACTCGAGGTCTTTTTGAGGAAATCATATGTACAAAAATACTGTCTCGTTGTCAGAAAATCTACAGCATGGTACAAAGTAATGGTTTAGTGATCAGCATAATCTCCTGCTGTTTACTGTAATGAAGGAGTTGACTGTACAGGCCAGCGCAACGCTTTAATAAATTAGTCAGTCCACTAAAAACATTTGTGTACCATATTAAAATGTAGGTTCTAGTTCTAGTCATTTCATTTTAACAGTGTCACAGGAGTGTTTCTGTGTTAACATAAAGTATTGACCATTATGAGAAAAACAGAAGAAAATAAACAGCCATATATGTGGGTCAATCATGAAAAGAGTGTGTACGTTATATATACAGGTGGATACAAAATGATTAGCTCTCCTGTGAAACTTAAATTCCCAAGTGCTGTTTAATGAAGAGATTTTACCTCATTTTTAAAATTATAAAAAATAGTTTTAATAATTAATTTATAAAAAATATATATTTGTCTTTGCCATGATAACAGTACATGATATTTTACTGCTTATTTTGAAAGAGGTACAATTTAAAGACTTAACTAGATTTAGGCTAATTAGACATGTTATTAGCCAATCAAATAAATGTCTAAGTGACCTTAGCAGCTCTTAAAAAAATAAATTATTTATTTATATATATATATATATATATATATATATATATACATACACACACACACACACACACACACACACACACACACACACACACACAGTTAATGTCAGAATTATTAGCCACCCTTTAAATTCTTTCTCTTTTTTAAATGTTTCCCAAATTATGTTTAACAGAGCAAGGAAATTTTCACAGTATGTCTGATAATATTTTTTCTTCTGGAGAGTTATTAGCCCCTTTAAGCTATTTTTTTTTAATAGTCTACAGAACAAACCATCGTTATACAGTAATTTGCCTAATTACCCTAAGCTGCCTAGTTAACCTAATTAACCTAGTTAAGCCTTTAAATGTCACTTTAAGCTGTATAGAAGTGTCATGTAAAATATCTAGTCAAATATAACTGTCTTGTAAAAAATTCACTGTCATCATGGCAAAGATAAAATAAATCAGTTGTTAGAGATGAGTTATTAAAAATATTATGATTAGAAATGTTGAAAAAATATATATTTCTATATATATATATTTATATATATTTCTTTGTCTTATTATTAGAGTCAAACAAAAAAAAATAGTGTGTTTGTGAGCAAAAAAAATTATCCTTTTGCCAAGATTTACACAGGACATTGACTAAAATATTATTCAGCATATATTGAGGCAAATGAATGATCACAGTACAACACTAAAGTACAATTGTTTAATTCATTCAAACTTTGCACTATCCTTCAAACTGCTAGGATTTGCCCACTTGTCAGTTTTAGTCATTTAAATTATACTACAATGTAGCATTATCTTTTGTACATTTTTAGAAGAACAGGTCAGAATAAGCATGTTGACTCGTTTTTCTATTCATGTATCCGTTACGCTGAATGTTGATTACTTTTTTAAGCATTACATTCATGAATTTAACTTTCTTTCTGTGTATATTTGTCGATTTAATTTGATGCAGACACCATAATGTAATCTCCCATGTGTGACCCATATATATAGCTTTACTTTATATTTATTATTATTAATAATTGTTAATAGGATACAAGATAATGTTAAAAAAAGAGTGAATTCTGTTTACACAGGCACTTGTTTGCTATGCAGGTCAAAGTATATAAAATGTCCATGATAACGTAATGTAATAAAATAACACTGTATTTGCGTTAGTTAGCAGAGCTGGATGGTTTTCTAGAATCTTTTCACCCAAGCATGTTTAAGGCAGGTTTTCGGCACAGGGTCTCACCGTATCCTCCACCTCAATGACCTCCATGATGAGATCTCTGATGGTCTGCACGCCGTCAGCACTTTCCTCATCTGGGTCTGCTGAAACGCTGCACTTCTCCACATCTGCTGCTAAAGCAACAGCGCCCCCTACTGGACCATCACAGTCGAGAGGAGAAACAGGACTGTCTTGTGTGTCATTTTTGTCCTCCTCACAAGAAGGCGCCGCTTCCACACTCGCAGTCATGTCCACAGTTTCTTCAACAGGTCCGTCAGGTTGGACACATTTAGTTTCAGACTGTGAAGAACTGGCATCTTCCTCAACATTTCCATTTTCAGACGCATCAGCGAGAGGAACAGGACTTTCTGTGTTTGTGGAATTGAGATAAACCGCTCGGTCTGAGCTAACAGATCCATCTTCATCCTTCTCTATAGATGAGGTCACCTCTGGTTGAGAAGATGAAGACTCCTCTGCTGGTGAGACACTTTCAGGAACATCTGGAATGGGAGATGATGAATTGTTGGGTAATGTTGGCGGAAGATCTGCTTGAGGTGTTTCAGGTGTGATCTTCAGCGATGGAATGACTGTGGTCTGCTGGGAGTTTTGGAGGATCTTCAGCTCTGGCTGTTGAGAGGGGGTGACCGAGGCCTGTACTGGAGGTGGGCTTGAAGGAGCAGAAAGCGGCGGCGTCCGACTGTCCGCCAGACTGCTTTGACTCACACACTGCAGGTCAGTGCTGTCGGCAAACAGGTTGTTCTTCTTCAGACTGGCTGCTTCCTTTACCACTGTAAAAACACAGCAGACATATTGATAGACGTGGTAATGTTGTTGTTCTGAAGTCAATTATAAGACACTAAAGAAATGCAGGGTTCTTACACATTTTCCAAAGTCAAATCCAATCATCTTTCAGGAGCACTTTCAAAGTTTTCAAGCACTTTACAAGTGTGGCAACATATTTACATACAGCGGCAAAATCAATGGCATGATTTTTCCTGGTAAATCTATTTCTAAAGGAGCTGTTGATATTAAATTGACCCAGATTTAAATAAAATCAGTAAAAACGATACAAATATACAAATAAAATAAAATAAAATAAAATAAACAGAAAAAATAGGTATGTGTAACATTAATGGAATGACACAAGGAGAAATTAATGAACTACTGAAATATTTGTAACACTTTAACTACAATGATGGCTTCGAGACGTCTCTTGTATGGAGAATAGGTTCACATGCTTTGCTCAAGTTTGACTTTTATTATTTCCCAAACTTTACCAGAGTCTAAAAATGTTGGTGGTTCTGTGGGTCTCTTCTATGAAATCCGATCTTTAGTTCTTATTTTCTATTGAAAAACTACTGAAATTTTTCAGCTGCTGTCTGGGCTTTCCATGACTTTTTAAGTTCCTTTATTATTACACTGAAATGAGAATATAGTTCCAAGCCATATCGACCTAGACCCACAGAAAATAAAAAGTTATGAAACTGCAAAAGTGTCCAGCTTTAATTAGGCATATTATCTAAATATTTTGTTTATTTTTAAGTGAAATGCTAATGGTCTAATCTGATTTAATGTTCTATGCTAAGCTAAGCTAAAAGTGTTTCCGCCAGGCCTGGAGATCAGCTAAATGGGTTAAAAAATGCTTAAACTCAACAGTTAAAGTAGTAAAATGAACCTTTTCTCCAAAAAACTGAAGTGTTCCTTTAAGTAGTTTTAACAGTTCAATGACAATGACAGCTTTGAGACATCTCTTGTATGGAGAATGGATTTGCATGCTTTGCTCAGGTTTGACTCATTTTTTCCCAAACTTTAAAAGAGTCTAAAAATGCTGAAAATGGGTCTCTTCAATGAAATCTGCTCTTTAGTTCTTATTTTCTATTGGATTCACATAATGTGATTTGCTGGGCCATTTTAGCAGCTTTGTTTTCTTTTCTGAAAGCAGCTGAGTCTCCATTGCTGTATTTAGGACCTTTGTCTTGCTGAAATGTCTACACTGGGTTTATCTTCGTCATATGGTAATGTTGGTGTTGTTACTGAAGCAGCTAATATTCATTTACACTGGCGAGGGGCAGGGCTGCTGAATAACTACTGAACGATTTCAGCTGCCGTCTGGGCTTTCCATGACTTTTTACACCCCACTTTCTTTATGTGTTAAATACTTTTAACTACACTTCAAGTTTTGTTTTCTATGTATGGATGGATTATTGTGGTTGTTACTAATAACAAAAATTTCAAGTCAACAGCACCTTTATAAATATGTTTTCTGAGAAAAATGGTGACATTTTTAATACTTATTTTACCTGCTATACATACTTCATCACATATCAGATGATGTGTGTTATAGTATCCCATAAACTAGTATTCTAGTAGTGTAAGTGTTCTAAGGGAAAATGTAAATGGGATATTTCCCTAACATTGAATTACTATCATTTATAGCATTTATATTTATAGCATTTATATACACTTAAAATGCTTGTGCGGCAATGTTTTCATTCATTCATTCATTCATTTTCTTTTCGGCTTAGTCCCTTTATTAATCCGGGGTCGCCACAGCGGAATGAACCGCCAACTTATCCAGCATTTGTTTTACGCAGCGGATGCCCTTCCAGCTGCAACCCATCTCTGGGAAACATCCATACACACTCATTCGCACTCACACACTACGGACAATTTAGCCTACCTAATCCACCTATACCGCATGTCTTTGGACTTGTGGGGGAAACCGGAGCACCCGGAGGAAACCCGCGCAACCACGGGGAGAACATGCAAACTCCACACAGAAATGCCAACTGGCCCAGCTGGGGATCGAACCAGCAACCTTCTTGCTGTGAGGCGAACGTGCTAACCACTAGGCCACCGTGGCGCCCGCAATGTTTTATTAATTGTTTTTATTTGTTTTTATTTTGGCTGTCGATGCTTGTGGTAAGGCGAACTTGGGTGTCTAGAAAGCCGCTAACTATAAATAAAATGAATTATTATTATTATTATTATTATTATTATTATTATTATTTACCCTCTTAAATATCATTTACTTATGCAAAAGCAAAAAAAAAAAAGATTTATTTAAATAATTCCTTAACTATACATTATGAAAGCAACACACTTCAAATTTCAAGCCGTTTCCAGCACTTATATCAATACATCCAATATCAATGCACTTTTCGAATCTTGAAAACACTCGATTACAATTCAAGCATGTTTACTGATTTCCAGCACCCGTATGAACCCTGCAAATGCCTTCAATACTGTACCTTTGTTAACTTCGTTGTTCAAGAGGTTGAGCAGTATGTTCTCATAGATGTTCTCCACTTGAACAAAGTTTGTGTAATCAGCAAAGACAAACTGTTCAAAATTCTGCAGCTCCTGTCAGAGAGAAATACAAGACTATTCGTAATGCGTAGCAACAGTGTATTTGAGCTGTAAATCAAACATTGTGTTCAGGCTGATTTGCTAAATTAGTTACTGAACGAGTTAATCAGAACAAAATCATATCATACACAAATAAAAAATATAATATAGTCATTTAAAGTACTGTTGTGTTTTCATCATATATGTGTCTATAAAGGCAATGATATTACACAGTGTGACCGGCACACACTACCTGAGCAAGAAGCAGAAGAAAATAAAAGTTGCTATTTTCTTAGTAAACAACCAAACTGCAAAAGTGTCCAGCTTTAATTAGGCATATTATGTATTTTCTTTTTGTTTATTTTTAAGTGAAATGCTAATGGTCTAATCTGATTTAATGTTCTATGCTAAGCTAAGCTAAACGTGTTCTCAAGACCCTTGGGCCTGGGGCTCCCTCCCGACTGCAGGACGAGAGGGGAGTTTGAGCTCAGGTAGGTCTCGAGAGCCCCCCCCATCTTGTTTATAAATAATGACAGATTATAGAGGTACATTGCAGGTCGGATTTTGACTGTGTTAGTTTAGATTGATCAATTTATTTATAGCATGTTTTTTGGACTGTGGGAGGAAACCGGAGAACCCACGGGAAACCCACATGAGCAGGGGAAGAACTTGTAAATTTCACACAGAAACCACAGCTGGCCTGTTAAGGATTTGAACCAGTGATGTTCTTGCTGTGAGGCAACAGTGCTAACCACTGGGCCGCCGGGCCGCCCTATAGAGAAAGGTGGAGGAGTAGGGGTGGAAGGGGGGGATTCTTCAATGCGAAGATAACTGTGATAAGAAACTCTGGTTGTTTATTGTGGGTTAGGAATCATCTGATTGGTGGATCATGGATTAGTCAATGGTAACAAGCTGTGCTCAGTCATAATCACGTGCTCCTCTCGAAATTAGTTTATAAATATACTTCACTTAAACTCAACAGTTAAAGTAGTAAAATAAGCCTTTTCTCAGAAAAACGGACGTGTTCCTTTAAGTAAGAAGGTGTCTAAATGTTCAGGTAATATCTTTAGGAGATAAATTGAACGTACAGTTTTGCAGGCAGGGGCCAGGCTCCTCTTGATGGCTGGCAGAGTGATGTCAACAAGAGCCTCCTGGAAAATCTTCTTCCGTACTGTGCTGCTGTCGTAGTCAAATTGCTGGAGAGAATATAGATTCATTATGTCATTTATTACAATTATTCTATTATTTAGATCATGTTTTACTGCTGGTGATTATATTCTAAGGCCAACCTTCAGGACGCGGAGCTTGGCTTTCTCCATAACCGAGGCCTGTTTGTCAGGTTTATCCTTTAAAGCAGACTGGAGCAGCAGCTCAAAAGTGTACACAGCATTCTCCATCAACTAAACAGTTTGAGGGGGTGGAAAAAAGCAACAGTCATGCCACAGTTCATTTCAATTCCCTTGACCTGTAGGGGGAACCAAAGATCATGACAAAATGTGGCAATGCTCTCCGCTGACTTCATTTTTGGTGGAGCAGTCTGAGTGACACAACTAATTCCAGTAGTTGTTTTTTTTTCCACTACTGAGCTCTAGAAAAGATTTATATTATTACAATTGAGTCAGAGGGCCAGTTTCATTACATGACCATAAAACATCTAAAAGCCCCACCAAGTTTAACCAACGCCCAGTCAAGAGCACGAAACACACCCACCTGCTGCATCTGACCCTGTGTGCAGTGCACCACTCGAGACGAATTGGAGAACTTGAAGCGGTTGCGCAGTTCCTGGAGCTGCTCCTTCAGGACGTTCACATGCTGGTAACAGTCCTCCATCCGGTCACGACCCACCTGCTGCAGAGCCTTTACAGAGACAAGAATGACTCATGAGAACCCGAGAGTGCATTTATAAGGTCAGATGATCCTTGTTCCAACATGATCTAATCACTGCTGTCCAACATTCTGCTCTCTGAGGATAAACTGACCTGATTTGAAGTGCTGTTTAATAGCCCTGGCCAGGAAAAGTTGGAATCAGCAGATAAGTATGCTTTTTTTTTTGTCTCTACGGATTCTCAGATGTCCAGGCCATTGGGTTTGGGAACCCAAAAATCGGTTCTCATTCAAATGTGGTTCAATATACGTATATATATATATATTTTAAAAATGGTTTCATTTACAGCTCTGCAGTCTTCTGCCAATGTGAATGCACATAATGTCATATGATGGATCTAAAGAGGGTCACACACCTAAGGAGAAGTACAGGTATTGCACTTTCAATACACAAATATAATTTTACCTAATAAAAGTGAATGCAGGGTCACAAAAGTCTGAAAGGACTACTCCGCAAAACAGCTATTCACTATACTGTAGGTCATGGAGATTCAGCATTAGACAGTGAAAGTCAGGGAATTTGACATTTGGCTTGGAGTGAGCTCTATATTTTGGTCTCCTTCATGGTTATTGTCTCCTGCCACCCCACCACTAATGTTAGATGAAGTTTACACCACTGAGTAGTGGCCATTATCACCAGGGAGAATTCTATTTAAAGCAGAGCAGGGGTGTCCAAAGTTTTTGGGCCGAGGGCCAGATGCAAAAAACAAAACATGGTCGTGGGCCAAATTTTACAATATATATATATATATATATATATATATATATGTGTGTGTGTGTGCGTGGTATTATTATGGAATTATTTTCTACATTTTAAAATCATAATATATATTTTACTCACCATAAACTCTGTTAATGTGAACAGTGATGTTGTGCTTTTGATTTTACTTTTTCTTGGTTGTGCCATGGCTCACCAAAACGTGGTTATCAATTATGTTTCCCTCAGTTTGGTCGATTCGTTTAATGTCATAACAGAAAATGCTGCCTAATTGAAGGCACGTGATAGCGACACCCGGTGGATATTTATTAAACTACGTTTATTTTTGTACAGCGGGCCAGATTCTATTAATATTTATAAAAAGCCTCGAGGGCCGCCACTAAACTGATAGCGGACCGCAGATGGCCCGCGGGCCGTAGTTTGGACACCCCTGGTTTAGAGGCACTCATTGGGCCCCCTGCAGCTGGTTCACCTATGCCTGGAAACGGTACTGGTTGTTTCCATCCATCTTCAAAATACCTTATTTTATTTAAAAAAAACAACAAAAAAAACGAATCAAACATGTTTGGAACCAGTGGAGGGTGAGTAAATCATGACAGAATGTTCATTGTTGAGTCGAGTGAACTAATCAGGTATGTGATTCCTGAACAAACAGTTCAAATGAGCCATTTCTTTTTAGTGAATCACACACACACTGAAGCTCGTTTAATTCCTGAACTCTGACGTCCTCTGCTGTCCAACACTTCTTTCTCCTTTCACGGGGGAAAAACGAGCCTAACGTGCTGTAATTTAAGAAATATGCAATGCAATTACAAAAAAACCCACCAGGAAATTAAGAAAATATCTTCATCGTTTTGACAGTTTGTGTTGCAAATCCTAACAAAGCTTGCACTTTAAGAAAACGCACAACAAATTCTTACAGCACATGCAAATAGCAGAGGACACAATGGAAATGTTTCAAGGGGACCCAAAAATGTGATGGACCTGGCTGGGATTTGCTTATTGTGTCGTGGTTATAGCTCAGTGAAGTTGCAGGTGATTTATGAATGGTTTTTAGTTTATTTTAAGACACTGCTTACATGAGTCCCTTGTCTTTTGTATATCATTAGCCTAAATAACTTTAACCTAAATAGCAGGGTCCATCATGTTTTTGGGTGCCTTTGAAACATTTCCATTGTGTTCTGTGCTATTTGCGTCTATTGTGAGAAATTGCAGCATGTTTTCTTCATTTGTTTGCATTGTGAGGATTTGCAACACATTTGCTGTCAAACCGATGAAGATCTTTTCTTATGTTGCTGACGTTTTTTGTAATTGCATGTGTTTTCTTATATTTCAGTGTGTTAAGCTCTCTCGGCCACCGTAAAAAAAAAAAAACTTTAAGCGGAGCAATGTAACCTTGACCATGACTTGTTGAAATCTGCAGATAAATGTTCAGTGCCAGAATGCCACACATTTCTACATGTTCTGCATTGTCTCACCGTCTGAAGCTCCTCCGTGACGCCCCCCTGAGGGAAGTCCTTGCAGACGCGAGTGAGCTCATCCTCCAGCAGCAGCCTGACTGCCTGGAAGCCTGCGCTCACAGGACCCATCAGCTCCTCCAGAATGGAGGTCAGGTACGGAGACACGCTCTCTGAACAGAATTTCATGGCCGGATCTGAGACTAAAGCTGAACACAAACAGAAAGACAGTGGAGATGAAGAAGGCTGTGTCTCACTAATTACATAAAAATGTTTCAATATCTGAAAATTGGTCATATTTCTATTAGTAAACTGTCATAACAAATGTCAGAACTTGAATTGAAATCAACAATAAATTCACTGATAGTTTATAGATAATAAATAAGAATGTAAGGTTATGACGTCTGGCAGAATTGTAATACTAGTTGTAAAACAGCAATTCCTTTCCTGTAATTATAATCTAGTTATTTGTAATTGCTTTGCTCTTTGCACTTTGAGCGATTCTAGAATTTCAAGTACATTTTGTGTCTCCAAGATTAATTTGAATTTGATGTTTTACAAAAACTTCAATGAAACCATTCATTTTCATGTCGGCTTTGTCCCTTTATTATTCTGGGGTCGCCACAGCGGAATGAACCACCAACTTATCCAGCATATGTTTTATGTAGCGGATGCCCTTCCAGCTGCAACCCATCTCTGGGAAACATCCATACACATTCATTCACACACATACACTACGGACAATTTAGCCTACCCAATTCACCTATACCCCGTCTTTGGACTTGTGGGGAAAACCGGAGCTCCCGGAGAAAACCCACGCAACTACGGGGAGAACATGCAAACTCCACACAGAAATGCCAACTGACCCAGCCGGGGCTCGAACCAGCGACCTTCTTGCTGTGAGGCGAACGTGCTACTCACTATGCCTACTCAATTAAACCAATTTTCAAAATAACGAATGATATCAGGTTATCTCTAAAACTAATGTTTGCATGTGTATTTAGAGACACATTCTTCATCTTGAAAACTTCATTATACTTGTTTTTGACTATCTGTGCCTCATGAATCATGCATTCAGCTTCAGTTATCATGTAATATTAAGTCTCGTGTTTATTCTTTCTGTGTTTAATCTAGTAAATGAAATAAACGTTTGCATGTTGATTCGTGTATTATTTGTAATTTCAGTTATAACTAGTTTGTGTCTGTCCTTATGTTTCGGACAACTCTGTTCATCAGTTATAAAAAGGCATAACAACGTTTATAGCACTGATAGAAAAAGCCTTGATTTGCTCTAAGTGATCTCACTTCCTCTGGCTGGCAGGCGATGAGTCATTTATTATTCTCTCATTCATAATGTTTAAGATTCACCAATAGCAGATTCATTTATGTCAGTTCTGCTCTTGTGATATATCTGTGAATTCTTTCATGAAAACAAATATGACATTAAAAAGCATTAAATTCACTTTTAGACATGTAATGTGGTATCTAGTTTGAAGTTAGCATCTCAAACGGTGGAAAATATCGACTCTGTTAGTGGTTTAAAAGTTACACAGTAATTAAAACAATAATTTGTAACAATCAAATACAACCTGTTATAGTTAAGCATTGTGCATTATTATACATTATTAATGGATTTGGTTTACTGTACATTTTTGTATATCATTCCAGTTTATGAAAACAAAGGGAAAATGTACCCGCAATTCTGTAATTGCATGTAATTCAAGACTGAAAAATCAGTAGTATATCAGTAGGGGAAAATAATGATTCAGTATTAATCAATATTCATAAAAATGATGCCACCTAACATTGGTTCTCATTTGAAAAAGATGGTAAATTAGATTTTTGTGTTATTAGTGCCGACATTCATTCATTCATTTTCTTTTCAGCTTATTCCTTTATTAATCAGGAGTTGCCACAGCGGAATTCACCGCCAACT
Organism: Danio albolineatus; assembly: GCA_903798035.1. Classification (NCBI taxonomy): domain Eukaryota; kingdom Metazoa; phylum Chordata; class Actinopteri; order Cypriniformes; family Danionidae; genus Danio; species Danio albolineatus. Next base: position 9,708,608 of record CAIGQQ010035826.1, on the reverse strand, counting down.
TCTCCAGCACATGTTTTACGCAGCAGATGCCCTTCCAGCTGCAACCCAACACTGGGAAACACCCATACATTCACACACATACAATACACTATGGCCAATTTAGCTTATTCAGTCCCCCTATACCACATGTCTTTAGGCTGTGGGAAAACCGGAGCACCCGGAGGAAACCCATGCAAACTCCACACAGAAATGCCAGCTGACCCAGCCCAGGCTCAAACCAGCAACCTTGTTGCTGTGAGGCGATCGTGCTACCCACTGCACCACCGTCACACCCCGGTGCTGACATTTAACGTGTTATTATATTTAATGTTATTAATTAGGAAAAATAACGTAATGCATGATGGAGCCTGCAGAATGCAGTCATATGATTAGGGCCACACAGAATTCCGCAGATTTTTAGCCCTTCATTGATTCTGTGTATTTACTGGTGTAAATGTGTGTAAATGTATGTTTATTCAGTTATTAATTTCAGTAATAATATTGACTACTATGAAAATATTCATATGATTTATTTACAATACATTTTGTAAAGTACTATTTTCTGTCTTTTAGTAAATATTTTATATGAGAGACTTGCTTTGTTTACCAAATAAAGTGGATCTAATTGGATTCACATTGTAAACATTAAATAAAAGATAAAAAGGTATTACTTTTTATTTTATATATTATGGTTTTAGTTATGATACTCCTAAAATCATTCTGCATAAATCAACAGATTTTTAACAAAATTCTGTGCAGAAACAGCAAAAAATGTCCGCAGATTCCGTCTGGTGCTGCATATGACTTTATATTATTTTGTCTCATTCTCATCATATAGAAATTTTTCACAAAAAAAAACAAATGTAAATATAAATGCGAATATGATACGACTTTATACAACATTTTAATTATAATAAGAAGAAAGGTATTGTGTAATAATGTTGTGTCTGAAACATAGCACAACGTTATCTCTTTTGGTCAATTTAGCCAGTGAATATGGTTTGTATAAAGCTGAATCTGAACTGTTGTGTGTTCATTTTCTGGATGAATCTGTGTTTGAATCTGGTGAACCGAGGATTCAATCATCAGAACTTAAAGAAAAAGCTATTTACTTTATTCCTTCATTCCTGAAAACAAGTTTTAATGTTTAATGTTTTCACTGAAAGTTTTCCAGAGATCTCTAACAAATAAAATGTTCAATAAGAACAGCATTTATTAGAAACAGAACTCTGAACTTTTATAACAATATAACTGTCTTCAAAGTCACTTCTGATCATCTTTGAATATATTTATTATCAGTTTTTTTTTGTCCTGTCTCTGTAATTCTGTTGCATTGTAGAAGCTCTGTCACGAAAACAAATTCCTCGTATGTGTGAACATACCTGGCAATAAAGCTCTTTCTGATTCTGATTCTGATTCTTAATGCACCCTTGCCCAAGAAAAGCATTGATTTACCAAAAACAACCCAATCCGTTAAACCACAGTGCAAATAAAGAAAGAAGGAACTGAAAATTACACACAGAGCTGAAATTATATACACATCTGTTGTAATATAGCCATACCTTGCAGTTTTGTTTCCACAAAGGTTTGTGAGTTGATGATTTGGTCCATGTCTGAACGGATGAGCGCCTCCTGCTGTTTGCTGGCATTTATGCACTCTGTTTTCAAGCTCTCCAATCCTTCTCTGAGTTGTTCATGCACAAGCTCATAGGTCGCCTCCACAGTCTAACAGAAAACACAATCACATCCTAAAATTGGCCACCATAAACCCACTCCATCACGGACACAGAGCCGTCTTTGTCTGCATGCCAAGTCAGCTGAGACAGACCGCCGAGGAGAGTTTCGTCTCATGGTGTAAAATGTGTATTGTTTTGAAGGATGCGGAAGCCAGAAAAACAAATGGGTTTATCCACATGCTTTCAAATGATGAAAGTTACAGGTTTGGGGAACTTTCAATTAAAGAAAAGAAGCAACTCATTTTGAATAAGAATTATGTGCTACAAATAATTTGTATACATGCTTATACCTGAGTAAGAGGTATGTTTGGCTTTCAGTTTTATCTATTAGGCAAACCAATAACTCAGCAATGATAAGTAATAAGTAAACCACGGTTGCAAGACTTAATTAATAAATATGTTTATCTGCTGATTGATGATGTCAAAATGTTAGAATTTGCTAAATCTAAATCCAAGCATTTAGGTTACTAGTCATGTTCAATAAAACATTAAAAAGTAAAGATGACATATATTTTTGACATACATCATGCAGCATTTTGTACCATTTCTACTCAAACTACATGAGAACACATTTTCATTATTCTTAGGGTCAATACGCCAGCAGAATTAGCTGAAATCCCTGTCTATGTGCACCAGACACTTTTCTCTGATCACTGCTAAACTAACTTAGACTTGTCAGGCATCAATACATTGCAGATCTCTGGAGATTTTATGTTTTTTTATCCTCGTATGCGAGTTGCTTTGGATGAAAGCATCTGCTAAATAAATAAATGTATATTCATTTCTTCATTTCGTTTAATAGGAGTTTGCTCTGTCTGAATGCTCCTAAATGTGCAGAATGGACAAGCTTATGTCACATATTATGCACACGATAGGTGGATTTAGTGTAAGTAGCAAAAATCGTATAATTATAATAAATAAGACACACATTACCTGACAAATGTATTGTCGCCTATCCATGTTTATCCAAGGAAATAAATAAAAACAAATAGGAAACAATTAATAACTTGACCTCTAGTTGATCATTTGGTATCAGAAACGGCTGCTAAATTATTTTACCAAATTTAAATATGATCATGTCTTGATTTTTAATTAATGAGAACAGTAAGGTCTGACTTTGCTTAGACAAAAGTATTGTCATTTGACAAATAATGTACAGTATAGAATATAAAGTCATTGTGCAGTGGAAAAAGAATTAATATTGTGTATGACTCCCATGAGCTTGGAGGGCTGCATCCAAACATCTCTGCAATGACTCAAATAACCTATTAATGATGCCATCTGGGCGTAGTGGTTAGCACGTTCACCTCACAGCAAAAAGATCGCTGGTTTGAGCCCCTGCTGGGTCAGTTGGCATTTCTGTGTGGAGTTTGCATGTTCTCCCCGTGGTTGCGTGTGTTTCCTCCGGGTGCTCCGGTTTCCCCCACAAGTCCAAAGACATGCGGTACAGGTGAATTTGGTAGGTTACCTTGTCCATAGTGTAGGAGTGTGAATAATGGATTTTCCTGGTTTCCCAGAGATGGGTTGCAGCTGGAAGGGCATCCGCTGCATAAAACATATGCTGGATAAGTTGGCGGTTCATTCCGCTGTGACGACCCCAGATTAATAAAGGGACTAAGCCGAAAAGAAAATTAATAATGTCATCTGGAATGGCAAAGCATTCAGATTCATCTTCAATGCGTCCTCCATCTTACCCCAGACATGCTCAATAATGTTCGTGTCTAATGACTGAGCTGGTCAATCCTGGAGCACCTTGACCTCGTTTGCAAAGTATGAGAAGGAGCGCTATCCTGCTGAAGAATTTGCCCTCCCCTGTGGTTTGTGATGTAATGAGCAGCACAAATGTCTTTATTCCTCAGGCTGTTGATGTTGTCATCCACTCTGCAGATGTCTCACACGCCCTCATATTGAATGTAACCCCAAACCATGACACTTCCTTCACCAAACTTGACTGATTTTTGTGAGAATCTTGGTTCCATGTGGGCTTCAATAGGTCTTCTGCAGTATTTGTGATGATTGGGATGCAGTTCAACAGATGATTCATCAGAAAAATTTACCTTCTGCCACTTTTCCAAATGATCAACTAGAAGTCAAGTTATTATTTGTTGCTCTCACAACTGGGATCAACGACAAGACTTTTATCAGGTAGTGTAATATATAAGAAGAAATGATTGACAGGCCAGTGGGCAAATTTACACCACTACACTTTTCAAAAAAAACCTCTAAACCCCCAAACTGTTTTTATGTTATAAAATACTTACTCTTGTTTGATATATTGGTCTGAATATATTAATTATACAGAGCTTAATTCAATATCTGTTCTATTTATTTGTTTCCTGTTGGGTCCTAGTGCCTGGCCCATGAGAAATTTCCAAGAAAATAAGAAAGAAAAAACTTAAGGGGAATAAAAATCTCAAATCTGACTCTTGTTAAAAACACATAAACCAAAAGACTTTCTGGATAACTATCCTTTTAAATAATTGGTACCATTAAGTAAAATAAAATGGGATTTTGGTCACACCCCCTGCCCCAGTCATATCCAGTATAAATTGCTACAGAAAGATTCATCTTCAGTGTCATTCATGGTCTGCCCAAACTTGTAAATTCTAATAAATTTCCTCATCACTATCAATGGATAAACTGTGAGAGTAATGACACCATTTAAAGGAAGTTATTCCCATAATTCATGCAAAGTGTCATGCACAGGAAAGCATGCTGTGGGGGGAAAAGGTGGACTGCGGAGAAAGCAGCAGCCGAGTGTTGTCTGACTGTGACACTGAACACATGCTGTGTAAATGCTCTAAGAATAGAGGCAAGGAGAGGCTGATCTCACTTACCGCGAACCAAACCCTCTTCCTCTCCGGCTTCTTCCCCTTCAGCTTGGGCAAGAGCTCCGTCTGCAGGGACGGCAGGAGATCCTCCAGCACCAGATTGGCCAGCACCTGCAGAAGGACAGAGAGAGTCACTGCTGTGGCCAGTAATGGCAGAATGAGAGCCATGATGATACACGAACGACATGACATGAAATATCCACAGTGACTCATGGAGGGAAAAACACAAGTCTATAAAAATAAAATATGCTTTTGTTTAAGATTTTGTCTTGTTTCTAGTCCAAATAACTACAAATTCTTAAATTATGAAGCATTCTCTAGATAAATAAAAACCGTCTGAAAACAAAAATGCCAAAATTAAGTGTTTAACTTAACTTGTATTAAGTTTACTTTGCTTAGCCCACTATTTTTAAGGGGGAAAAAAATACTTAATTTTTCTGAACACGAGATATTTATTTTTATTTGTCTTGAAAGCACCTCTTGATTAAGAATTTGTAGAAATATAAAAACAAGACAAAGCAATGTTATTTTTGTGGTGGAATCAGGGGGCTTTAATCTGATGGAAGTAATTCAGTCTGCAATTTCGAGCTGTGGTGGTTGACTCACTTATGGATATAGAGTAATAACAGTGTTCAATATAAGAGTATTATATTGCATAAAAAGTATTATATACAATAAATATGCTTAAAGCTTAAAGTATAACTACATAAAAACTTAATGTTGTTCCCAAGTTAGTTTTGTTCTCAAGTTATTTGTTTATGTTTCTTTGTTTATAAGTGGATAAATACAAACAAAGTTGACACAATGGAGAATAGATAACAGAAAAATCAATATAAAACCAGAGAAAGTTGCTTTTTATATGTTATATTATATTATTCATTCATTCATTCATTGTCTTGTCGGCTTAGTCCCTTTATTAATCTGGGGTCGCCACAGCGGAATGAACCGCCAACTTATCCAGCATTTGTTTCATGCAGCGGATGCCCTTCCAGCTGCAACCCATCTCTGGGAAACATCCGTACACACTCATTCACACTCACACCCAATTCACCTTTACCACATGTCTTTGGACTTGTGGGGGAAACCGGAGCACCCGGAGGAAACCCACGCAACCACAGGGAGAACATGCTACTCACTATGCCACCGTGGCGCCCATATTATATTATATTATGTTATGTTGCGTTGTGTTGTGTTGTGTTGTGTTGTGTTGCGTTGCGTTGTGTTGTGTTGTGTTGTATTACATTACAATACATTATATGGGCGCCACGGTGGCGTAGTGGGTAGCATGTATGCCTCACAGCAAGAAGGTTACCAGTTCGAGCCCCGGTTGGGTCAGTTGGCATTTCTGTGTGAAGTTTGCATGTTCTCCCCGTGGTTGCGCGTGTTTTCTCCGCATGCACTGGTTTCCCCCACAAGTACAAAGACGTGGTATAGGTGAATTGGGTAGGCTAAATTGTCCGTGGTGTATGAGTGTGATTGGATGTTTTCCCAGAGATGGGTTGCAGCTGGAAGGGCATCCGCTGCATAAAACATACTGTATGCTGGATAAGTTGGCGGTTCATTCCTCTGTGGCGACCCCATATTATTAAAGGAACTAAGCCAAAAAGGAAATGAATGTGAATTATATTATATTATATTATATTATATTATATTATATTATATTATATTATATTATATTATATTATATTATATTATATTATATTATATTATATTATATTATATTATATTGTGGGATCATGGTGGCACAGTGGGTAGCACAATCGCCTTACAACAAGAAGGTCGCTGGTTCAAGCCCCGGCTGGGTCAGTTGGCATTTCTGTGTGGAGTTTGCATGCAAAGACATGCAGTATAGGTGAATCGAATAAGCTAAATTGGCCATAGTGTACAGTATGCGTGTGAATGCAAGAATGTATGGGTGTTTTCCAGTGTTAAGTTGTGGTTGGAAGGGCATCTACTGCATAAAACATATGCTTGATAAGTTGGCGGTTCATTCCGCTGTGGCACCCCCTGATTAATAAAGGGACTGGCCGAAAAGTGAAAAACTACAAATAAATTTTCCAAACCCCAAACTTGAATAGTATGTTTGGTACTTTTGATCACTGGTCATTTTTATTTGTCATAATAATTTGGTATGGTTTGTTGTGTGCTAAAGCCTTTTTTTTAACTCTCTATTTTCAGTTCCCCAACACAACAACACCTTGTCCTACAACTAATGGTTGAAAATTGGGCTTAACAATAGTTGGAGGAAGGCAGAGGTGTTTCCTTGTGTGGCTACAGGACATCCTCTAAAAAGACCCTGTTGTGATCTCAAGATTTTATAGCACCAAGAGCAAGAGAAATTCTTGTATGAGGAACAACATATCCATCATTTTTTATGTTTGCCAAAGCAGTTATTACTTTTAGCTTTTGCTCAGGGTTACAGGTTTGCTCACACTTTTACATCTGTGACAAACACGAATGACACCTTGTAGTGTTTTAAGTATTGAGGAGATCTGTGCCATTACATTTAACTAATACATTTTAAGATTTGTGTAGGCGGAATAATAAAACTATTGAAAAAAATGACAGTCAAATTGAAGGAGGACATGGACAAGAACAAAATATTTATTGTAATGAGTGGTGGAAAGAACCATTACATGGCCACAAATGTAGTGCAAGTAGAGTAAAAATATCTGTTCTAAGTAGCAATCAAAGTATGTAATTATTCCACCGTATACCCTCCAAATGAAAAATGTAGCTTACATTAGTGACATTTCCTTTTAATGGTGTTTCTACGTGCAAGTTAAATTATTCACCGTTCATGGACTATACATTTAAAATGTGAGATTAAATTAACACGAAACACGTTACATTAATATGCACCTATAATAAGCTGGCAGAAAGCATTTACATTTATGTTGAAGCATTTACATGCTGAATGAAATCTGTTTAAGTGTCAAAAATCTAGCTTTGCCAACATGTTCATACTCAGGTTATGTACTTTTCTGATTGTCTTTGTAGGTTATCAGTAAGCCAACTGCTGGACACTCACAACTGATCATAACTCATCAGTTGGTGCTACAAACCAAGTTTGTGCAGCGCTAATAAAATACATGCAGTTTCAGCATGTTTTTGAAAACGTATAATTGTGTTTAAAGACATTTGGTGATTTCAGTCATCATACATCAATGCTTCATCTTCTCATCAGTGATATGCAGTGTAAGTCTCTCCGTCATTGTGTGTAATACTTTTGCATCTTCTTAAGACACATTTAATTCTTCTGTACATATTTGCTGCATTTTTAAAGTATCAGTGTCTTGAGTTCGGTCTGTCTGATGTGATATTATGCACAATTTGTTCGAATGGGAATCAACTGATTAATCTACTTAGCAAATCCTCGTAGACAAGAAAAATATGAGACTAAATCAGACCTTTACCAACAGAACTGGGCATTAATCGAAACATACTTGATCTTTGATATGCTGTCAGGGGCTTTGTCGTAGTTATTGCCTTTCTATTGGAGTTTATTTATTAATTTATCTACTTTTTTCTTTTTCTTTTTTTAAGCTGTTAATCCATATGTTTTGGTCCTGTCCTTCCCTGCTTTCTTTTTGGAGGAAAATTTTCCACTCGTTCTCTGCTATTACCACTGTTGAAATTCCAGCTTGTCCACTTATTGGTTTAATTGGGGTTCTCCCACCCGGCCACACTTTATCCTCTCATTTAGCCTTCTTAACCCTTTTGGCTAGGCGGTTAATTCTTCTGAACTGGTTGGTTGCCCAGCCTCCTCTATTAACAAACTTCAGCTAGTACAAAATGCAGCCGCCAGAGTTCTTACCAGGTCTAGAAAATATGATCATATCACCCCAATTTTATCCTCGTTACACTGGCTGCCTGTTAAGTTTCATATTGAGTTTAAAGTATTACTTCTTACCTATAAAGCATTAAATAATCTAGCTCCTGTTTATCTAACCAACCTTCTCTCTCGCTACAATCCAACCCGCTCTTTAAGATCTCAAAACTCAGGGCTTCTGGTAGTACCCAGAATCGCAAAGTCATGTAAAGGGGGTCGAGCCTTCTCATTTATGCCTAAACTCTGGAATAGCCTTCCTGATAATGTCCGAGGCTCAGACACACTCTCACAGTTCAAAACTAGATTAAAGACCCATCTTTTTAGTAAAGCATACACTCAATACATCACATAGCCGTATGACGCATAAACGTGCTCCACGCATCTCCTTTATATACACTATGAACAGCAGCTACACTAATTATTCTCTTTGTTCTTTATTTCCACCCGGGGATACTCATCCCGAGGCCCCCAGAGACTATGCAGCGCCACGGATGCGATCCAAGACCCGCGACGAGACGATTCCAAGGCTCCATAATCCTGGACCACGCTGTATCCTGAGCAGCTGCTTGGCAGAGTAGCAAGCAAGAGACAGATGCCTGTGACCCTCCAAGGACAGACGAGCCTCGAGTTCTCCAGCCTCCGGCGCCTAGACTGCAGCTAGAGCTGCGCACCGATGGATTACTCTTCAGTGTTTGGACTCTAAGAAGTGAATATTACACAACACTGAACTGAACTGAACTCCAACACTAATAACTGGACTGACACTTTCAATTTACTATAACCTTCTATGTGAAGCTGCTTTGACACAATCTACATTGTAAAAGGGCCATACAAATAAAGGTAAATTGAATTGAATTGAACTGAAAGAGCCCTCACCCTCCATCTCACACTTGTTGGATAAGAAATGTTCTTTATTTTCTGAAATTAGAGAAAATTAGGTACTCTCTTCACCGACCTAGCACTATTTTCTTTAAACTGTGGAAACCCCTTCGCAAACATGTCCAAACTGTCCAGCTTGACCATGCTCCTTCTAATTGAGTCCCCAACCACTACTCCCAGCTTGGTACTGGATACTAGTTCCGGTCAGCACATTGTAGCCCTGTATTTTCTGTTTGTAAGATTGCACAGTTTTTATTTAATTGATTTATTTGATTTATTTTTTGTTTTGTTTTGTTTGTGCTCAAAATACTCTTCATTGTATTTGCTTATTGTTACATGATTTTGTTGTCCTTTTTGTAGTGTGTTTTACAATGTACAAATAAAACATAAAAAAAGAAAAAGGAAAAAGTAGGTATAAATATATGTTTAAATATTTTTGAACATGCTGTTTTTTAAAAAAAAAAAACATATGACATCATTGTAAAAAAAAATCATTGCTTTTGTATTCTCACAAAACGTAGGGGGTGCTCTTTTGCAATCATCTGAAAAAAAAAATGCTAAAGCTTTTCAGGTTAACAACCTTTTTTCCAATGGGGGGCAGCCATTGCCATCCATACCAGGAACATTCTTCAAAATACCTTACAAGTGAAGCGTGAATAAAAAAAAAATGATGGCAGAATTTTCATTTTTGGGTGAACTACTCCTTAAAATATAACCCCTGCCTATAAAATAATTGTAAATGTTTTGCAGGAGCTTGTATGCAGAAATGACAAATACAGTTGAAATCAGAATATAGCCCCCTTTGATTTTTTTTCTTTTTTAAATATTTTCTAAATTTTGTTTAACAGAGCAAAGAAATGTTTACAGTATGTCTGATAATATTTAAAGCTAATTTGTTTTTCAATAGTCTTTTTTCAGTTTTTCAGTAGAACATACCATTATTATACAATAACTTGCCTAATTACCACCCTATCCTGCCTAGTTAACCTAATTAACCTAGTTAAGCCTTTAAAAGTCACTTTAAGCTGTATAGAAGTCTCTTAAAAATATCTAGTAAAATATTATGTACTGTCATCATGGCAAAGATAAAATAAATCAGTGCTTAGAAATGAGTTAGTAAAACTATTACATTCAGAAATGTGTTCAGAAAAAATTTCTCCGTCAAACAGAAATTGGGGAAAAAAATAAACAGGGGGCTAATAATTCAGAGGGTTTAATAACTCTGACTTCAACTGTACATCTCCTGCAAAACATTTACACAAACAAATGTACAAAACCAGCCCTTAAAAAAACAAAAGCAAGCATTAAATACTTTCAGTCAAGTATGAAATGCATTTGTTCATCTCTGTGGTCACTACAACATGACCAAAGCATGACTCGTCTCATTCAAATGAAGCAGTCACCAGTTTTCCCAGACACTCATTGTAAAGATGCTTATGAGTAATTTGGAGATCAAGAGACCCACCTGGGTGTCAGTGCCCACCAGCATATCCCATGATTCATAGTGGCCCTTCTCCTGCCTGTAGAAGTGAATGGCTTTCAGGAAAGCCTGAACCTCATGTGCTGTACTCTTCACAAAATCTGCACACACAACAAACAGAAGAGAAGAGCTCTGGTAAATGAAAATATTGCGTAATACTGAATCATGTGAGAAGTTGTTAGAAACTTCTCTTTTCTGGTTTAAGAAAGAAGGAAAGAGACTGGTAAGTGTGATGAAATAATATGAAAAAAAAGGAAATAATAAACAGTTGTCACAAAGTGTTGCGCGTAACTAACTAAACATTGCGACAGCAGTTACATGATTGTGCTTTCATGGCGTAACAATATCTTTAAAAAGCTTTTCCGTAAACTGGCTACTTTAAATAGCATCAAAACTGCAACATCGCTACATTCTTTTTTACTTTTTGAACACTATATTGCCCTATAGATAAGTGACATGATGTAATAACATACTTTAAACACAAGAAGCATTTGGAAATCCTTTTCCCTTTAATGAGTCTTATTTATTTGAGTAAACTGCTGTCAAAAACACTGTGCTTTTACACTTTTCTGCATGTTTGCTGTCTGTAGATGAAATTCTCTATACGAGTAAACAGAAATAGAATACAATAGATATCACCTCTTTGAAAAAGTACATTATAGCAGCTGTAGATTAACTATGTCAGAATCAGAATCAGTTTTATTGCCAAGTGTGCTTCACACACAAAACATTTGCTTTGGCTACAGAAGCTTCCAGTGTACATAAAGTGACAAGTGACAACACAGAATAAATAGAACAAAAAGAAGACGATAGACAATAAACACAGATGCAGTCAGTCCAACGATCTGGATGTTGAAATGAATGTACAGATTTGTTATAAATATACAGGTTATAAGGTGCTGTGTACAAATGTGTAAGAAGTACTGCATTGTATATTATTATAAGGTGCTGTGTACACATGCGTAAGGAGAAGTGTTGCATTGTATATTGTTATAAGGTGCTGTGTACAAGTGCGTATGAAAAAAGTAATGCACGTTTATTGCACAATAGGAAAAATATTTACTGTTCATGAGGTAGATGGCCTGAGGAAAGAAACTTTTCCTGTGTCTGGCTGTTTTCGTGCTTGGTGCTCGGTGCGCCGGCCAGATGATAGCAGTTCAAACAGGAAGTGTGCTGGGTGCGAGGCGTCCAGGGTGATTTTGCGAGCCCTTTTACTCACTCTGGAAGAGTACAGTTCTTGAAGTGTAGGAAGGGTTGTGCCAGTGATTCGTTCAGCAGTCCGGACTATTCGCAGTAGTCTATGGAGGTCAGATTTGGCTGCTGAGCCGAACCAGACGGTGATTGAAGTGCAGAGGATGGACTGGATGACAGCTGAGTAGAACTGCACGAGCAGCTCCTGTGGCAGGTTGAACTTCCTCAGCTGACGAATGAAGTACAGTCTCTGCTGAGCTTTCTTCACAATAGAGTGTCTACAATCTATGTAGACACTTGATAGCGGTACTGTCCACTTATTGCATTACTTATAAAAGTATTTTTATAAAATGTATTTAAATCAAGGATATTTTAAGTGAGAGTATTCATAAAACTGTACTTTAAATGAAAAGTATAATATATACAGTAGTTAGCATAAATGTATACAGCTAGTAAATAAAGTATACTTATAAATTAAGCATAATACTTCTGCTAATTCTTTATAGGCCTTTATAACCCTTTATAGAGCACATTGAAATATTCATAGGAAAATTCATGGAGTGTTACTGAGGGTTATGATAAGACTTTTGAACTTTTATTTGAACTTCGGCGTATCTTTTATGTTCAATAGAACAAAACAAAACTCAAACTTGTTTGGAAAAGGCCAAAAATGAGTTAATAAAAACATAATTAAAATTTTTAGGTATCTGTCACTTTAAGTTAGATAATGATCAGATAATTAATGTTTTGGATTATGCTGTCAACAGACATGGGGCCCTATCATACACCAGGCGTAATAAGGCGCAAGACGTCTTTGGTGCAATTTGTTGCTATTTTCAGACCAGCACATTTTAACGTTTTGTGCCATATCGTTTAAATAACAAATCCATCTGCACCACTGTGTGGGCTCATAGGTGTTCCGGTCTAAAAAGGAGGTGTGTTAAGGCGCATGGCGTGCTGCTATTTTGAGGAACTGAAATAGACTGTGCCACTGACTAACTAAAAGCTGGTCTAAAGTCCAGCACAGAGCGTGTTAGTTATGTGCCTATGCAGGGTCAAAGGCTTACACATTGCTTAATACACAGAGGATGTACAGCAATACACACATATCTTTACATATGAAAATAAATATATATATATATATATATTTTTTTTTTTTCCCAGAGATGGGTTGCAGCTGGAAGGGCATCCGGTGCGTAAAACGTGCTGGATAAGTTGGCGGTTCATTCCGCTGGGGTGACCCCAGATTAATAAAGGGACTAAGCCAAAAAGAAAATGATTGAATTAATGTATTATTTATATAAACCACTACTTCCATGCCTCAACTTTTTAGTTTATTCATGATAATTTGCATTTGTATAATGTTTTTATTATTAGCAGTATCGTTTATTATATGCATATTTTTATCTGATTTTATAAAAACAAGTTTAGATTTGTTCGTCTGACGCATGAATCACTATATGTTGTATAAGAATAGGACGTGTGTTTGGATATAACTTTGGATATAAGTTATTTGACCACACTTCGGTATTATTGTTCATTTATTAATTTGCTGGAAATGAGAACTGAGTTTAGAAATAGTTTTGAAACAAATCTGTGCACTTAAACTAAATTAAATATGTAGGCTAATGGAGGTCTTCAGTGGAGTGAGTACAACACTGTTTCCTCATCTATGAAAGTAAAGAAGTAAAGTAGAGTAAAAGTAAAGAGAAAGTAAAGAGACCGAATGGAGGAGGCTCATTCTTTATCCTTGTGCTGCAGATGGTCTCTTTAACTGTTTTCTTGCTAGTGATGTGTCCACCCTATAAATAGCAAATGCGTCATGGCACGATGCAACTGACTCTTAAAAGGAATGGGAGATGATTAATTTAATGAACGTTATGCTCAAAACACACTCATAACTCATTAAAAGAATAAGCACAACACTGTTAGACCGCAAGGGATATTTTTCCATCCTTAAAATAGCAAAAGTGGATTCAGACAAGCCCTTAATGCTTTTGCACCATGCGCTTTAGACTTTGTGCCTAGATAATTAAAATAAAATAAAAAAATTGTTATGTCTCATATATGTGTCACAACTTGTGTGTAAAGACAATTTGCTCATTTATGAAATCTTATCATTTTGGCTCAGTCAAACTTACAGTAAATCTATTTCAGAATTTTAAATCAACTTATTTAGGCTAACTTGAATGTAGACAAATTACTTCACATTATGAGCTGCTAGCTTGGGATGTTTCATTTTCCCACAATTTCTGAAATAGTGTTAAATAAGGCAAAATTCACAATTGAAATTTCTTATAATAGAGACTTAGGATTTAATGAAGACATTTAAGATTTACTGCATATTTAAAAAATAAAGCATGAAAGAAACCTCAAACTCGGCTGCTTATTGGGAAAGAGTTTCTTCTTTTTTTATCTCAATTCCGACCTTTAAACTTTATATTTGGAACAACACATCTAAACAAGTACATTTGTAACAGTTTAATTGTACTATGTGTTGGTGGTGAATTTTCTGACACAGTTGATGAAGGTGTGAAAAAAAAATTTTTTAGTTGATTGCAAACAGTTTCACTTTCTGAAGAGGTCGTGTAGCCACTTACAGCACGCAAGCAGGAAAGACGCTTTGCAGTTTGTTTATTATTAGTGTATCACCATGACCACAGCACAAAAACAGTAGTAAACCGGGGAGAGTGTAGACGCTGCCACACGCAGTCTGAGGTGTCTTCTCTTCAGCCCTACTACTGTCATATAGTGAGCAAGTTTTGAAAGGGAATAGAGAATATTAGTCAGAACTAATTCAAGTACTTTCTAATTGAGTAAACTGTAAGATTGAAAGGTGTCTTATGAAGTCACTTTTGACAATATGCATGGTATGTGAGTCTATGGTATTCTCTCTTTATTATAGCATCTCCAAATGTCAATTTTATGTAGGTGAGCACCCCCCCCCCCCATCCCCCCATCCCCCCCACCCCCTTCAGAAGAGGGCAGGGTCTATACTGCTCAAGCTTCACATCGTCAGAGATTATCAAAACTGGAGAATCTCACACAGACAAACTGTCAGAAATTATCAACAGAGATGTTCAGCTGCATATTGTTGAAATACTAATTATGCATATTAAGCAACAATTAAAAAGTAATTAATTTGACAATAAAAAAAGACAATCTGAGATTAGGGCTGATACCTTGGTTCTGGTGGCGAATGCAGTCGTTAAGGATTGAGACGAATCGTGCCCGCTTCTCCTCCTGGTGAAAACAGAAGTATGAGTCTCGTCTGTATGGCAGCCTTAGGTACACTGGAAGCGGACCAGGAACCACCACCATAGGAACTGATGTCTCTTCTTTACAACCTGATTAACACACAAACATTCATTGCAGCTGAAAGAGAGGTCAGGATGGGCAACTAGAAATTCCCTGCATCCCAGAGTGTATAATCCATCCAAAATAGTGTGCAGGATTAATATAAGTGTGTGCCAAAGCATGCAGTGTTTAAAAGTATTTACCAAAAATCTGTGGATGTTTGACTTTTTACAGTTTTTTGCTGAGTTTTCTGCATACAAGACCCACGACTGGCAGATTAACATACGCATTCTTTCTCTATGTGGTTGGAAGAATTATTTTAGTAGTTTACATTATTAAATGCTATTTAAATTAATTGAATTATTAAAAGTAATTAAACATTATTAAATGCTATTTAAATTAATTAAATAAAATTATTTAAAAAAATATTTAAAATACAATTTTAAAAGTTCCTAATTTTATTTCGGATCTCTATAACAAGAGATTTGTGTTCATCCTACATTTAACATCACAACAATTCTAAAACGATTAATTCTAAGATTCCATCTTTCTAAGTCTCTGCTACTCTGCTTTGAACCATCACCAAAACACTGTCTGTATCTTCCTTTCGCAGAGGTTCACATAACATTAGATCCAGTCCATATTCAGAATAGATGGTTGTTGCAGTCATTCATTTTTGTATTTGTTTAATGTTCTTTTTTAATGTATTTACTTGTTTGGTTGTTTTCCCCTTTATATGCTGAATGTTATAGCTCGATATCTTACAATAAGGCCCATTTAAGTTTGTCCAGAAACAGTTAGGTAGGGTTGAAGAGTGGTTAGGAAAAATAATGTTTACATGTCGATTGATTTGATTCTGTAAATTGCAGATGTAATAAACATTGATAAAAAACACAGCACCACATGATCAGAGAGGACATCAATGAGTCAAGCCAACAAGACATATTCTCAGCGAAGACCTTTTTGTCTCTCTTCATAGATCTTTTTGGCCAGCCTGAACACATTCTCCTGGGACATACTTTGATCTGCAACTTTACCATGACGGAACTCATTGTGCTAAAGTCCACAAATGTTGTCCACCACTGTCTAGACTGTAGCTCTGCTTCTTTTTCCGTTTGACCACCGGAGAATTGGTCCCCCACCAAGCCTGGTTTCTCCCACGTTTCTTTCTCCATTGCAATTCATTTTATTTAATGTAGTTTTGGTTCCTTGACACTGTCACCGTTGACTTGCCAGGTTGTGTTTGGTGGAGCTGAACTGAATCCATTTTGAACTAAGATTATTTTGAACTAAGACTAGAACCACACCAACATTCAAGCACCACTCTGCTACCTGCCTTATATACTGACAATGTCCTACTATGATGAAATTTTGTTTCTGACTTTTATCATTTGCCTAATCATCCTTGTTACGCAGCTTTGACACAATCTACTATCTGTTTAAAGTGCTTTAGAAACAACGGTGACTTGACTATGATTGATCTGATGGCCAAGCCTGTTTGCTATTGTTCTACTACAAATGGCTGCTAAAAAGTAAAACCACCATTACTATATCTGAATTTTAGCTCCAGAGGCTTTCAAAATCCTCAGCACAAGGTGTAGGTGATCAAAAATAACCAATGACCAAGCCTTTTCTGTTGAGTTTATTAACACAACCGTCATTGCTGCAGACTTATTTAGACAGTTCAGAATATTTTTTTATTTATTTGAGGAGACAATGGCAGTTTCTCAATTCCAAGAACGCAGAGAACGGACTTGCGTTCTTGTAGAGACCGGTCTAGCCAGGTCACTTCGGAAGATTGAACTCAGGAGACCGTGAGGACAGAGACCGCGTCCTGTGAGAAATGAGATGCTGCGTTCTTCCTGATGGTCACATGACCCTCACGCATCTTTAACCAAAAACATTATTTAAACATTACAGCATTCATACAACGATTTATTGTTTACCCCTGTTTCACAATATATATTATGCATAAAGACTTTACAAGTATATTTACAATACATTTTAATATGAATTTCAACAAATAAACTCCCTTAATGTGTTTATGCCTTTATCAAGATGTTCCCGTTAATGTTTACTTTTACCGTATCACTTAGGGAAACTCCTGAGATAAATAAGTTATATCTCTGAACTTTAATAATAATAAATCTATGTAAAATGCTGCGCTTCCCACCTCAAGTCGCAATGACTTCTGGGACTTCTAGAGTGAGTTCGGTGCTCAAGTCTGCATCAGTGCATCCTCGATATCAAGAACACATCCGGGAACTTTCAAGCGTCCTCCGTTCGTGCAGTTTTGAGTATTGGTATTGAACTTTGGCAGATGATGATGAAATTTCAAAGAACACGAGGACGCAAGACCGCTGAAGAACGCATATTGACAAACAGACAATGACTTGTGCACAATGACAGCTACATTACACACCACATGAGTGGTATTACTGGATAAAGTAAGATGAATGACTAACAAGCTGGCTAGGTCTACAGTTTGCTCCATATATATAGACACAGCATTAGAGATGAGTCATTCTTGATCGATTTGTTAATTTTGAACTAATCTTTAGTGTGATTTGAGTACATTCGAGCATGTGCACAATGTGCACGCGGGGTAGAAGATTAGATCCTTTTCGAGTTTTCTATCGGGTTTGAGTCTTTCGTTCATCTCAGGAGCCAGTCATATGTAGTCGGTACTGGAAATTGATTCGATCCATTCATCTTCTGAGGGTTTGAGAGTTTGTTTGTTCATCACGTGAAAGACATAAACCAATCCTATAAACGTAGAGTAGGCCTGTCACAATAATCAATATATTGACTTATCGCACAATACATGGACATGACCTCAATGATTTTTGGTGATGCAATATATATCGCCCATACGTTAAAACCAATTCTTGCAACATTTTAGCTGATTGTGCAACCTCTCTATCTCTGTTTGAGGTGTCAGTGTCAGTATGGTTAAAAAAACACTATAGTATTTGCCATAAATGACTAAAACTGAAAATAGATCCGTTAGCAGATTTTGCAGCCGCTGTTACTTTTTGCCTTGCAGTTTTTTGGTTAACATTTATTATTATTTATTTAGGATATGCGTTTTCACATTCTGATTCCAATGCCTAATCATTAAATTATTAAAATGACTAAATTAAATTAAATATTCTTAAGAATAAAATATTGTGTTCTTTTGAAGAATGTACTTGCATTATGATGCTATTATATTGCCGTTCTGGCATTATATAATGAGTGGCCTAAAATGGTCTTAAATGACAATAATATCGCTTATCGTGATATATTTCGGTGCAATATATCATACAACAAAAAATAGATATCGTGACAGGCCTAACGTAGAGTGGAAAAAAGATTTAAACCGTAATTCCTCGTCATCCTTTTATATGTGGTCACGTGGTCACAGGCAAACTGAATGAAATGACTTGAAAAAATACTAGTCAGTAAAATGATCTGAGCTTCCCATCACTATTAGGATCAGGGAACCAACTTTTAGAACCAACTGAGATGCACTCACCATTAGGATCAGGGAAGTCCTTGTCCACAACGGCAGTATATTTTTCCTCTGAGGTCAACACAGTGCCCCCTGTTGGCAAGAGTTTGTGGCGTGCAGGGGTTCCCTTTGTGTAAGACTGGATGAATAAAAAATTACAGCATCACAAGCATGTTCAGTCAGTCGAAAAAGTAGCATGATCAAAGATAATGTTTAAGTACCTCCTGGCTATCATGAAGCTCCAGACTATAGTCAGCACGGACAACTACCAATCTCTCTCTCCACTTTCTGTTGTCATCAAAGAAAAGCATGCTGTCCTTGTACAGGACCTCTGACGCCTCCAGAGGCTCCTGAAGTGAATATATGTCTCATATCAGTATGAATAAAAACTCAGTATTATCATGAATCAGATAACACTGATAACGCAAGTGAGAGCGCAATACAGTGAGCACATTTGCTAATGTTCTCATTATAAGTTTTTACCTTCTGTTTGAGAAGCTGGGACTGTGCTGCTCTGTGCTGCTCCACCTCATCCTTCAGATGGCAAAAGAAGGCGACACAGCTTTGTCTTCTGTAATGAGGACTGAAGTTCTTCAGCTCTGCCTCTGTTCGACCTGTACGCAGAGGAAAAAGGAGAAGTGCAATTAATTGTATTGAACGAGCATTTGGATTGTACTTTATGTCATAAATGAACATTATATTGATTGAGGTAATATAAATGAAGCAAAAAGCTAAGAAAGCACAACGTTTCCTAACATGTTTGTGCACTTTGTTATTGACTTTATTCTTCAATGCAAAAGTGTGCTCGTTTTTGCGATTGCTTTAGAACTTCCGATTCAGTCGCCTAGGGGGAAATGAGTAGGAATAAAAAATGGCAGAAAACGGTCAAACTACTCGCTTTACAAACAAGTGTTTGCATGACTACAAAGACAAAATAGAATAATTAAATATCAGTTTGCAGCATCAAGCAGCAAAACGAGCTGTTTTTAACGTCTAAAAATGAATGGAAGTGAATGAGACCGGAAGTCTCGTGCCAAAAAGATTCCAATGGCTGCGCCCTCTCGTACACGGACAGTAAGGTAAATACTGTCAGATTTATTCTCAAATAATCACTAAATCAGTGTTTCAACCACAGAACAAACTCAATGAAATGTCTAGTAAGATATATGTCAGGTAACGTTACATTCAGGATCCAAAACATGTTAGCTAACAAAAAAATAAATTGAAGAAGTATTTTGCTAAGGATACGCACTAGCTTATATTACAAGACATATTCAGATTCATCTTGACTGTCTGTAACATGCTTACCAATAAAAAATATCATCCCCCTAATATCAAGTGTTTGAAACATAATAAGGCAATTTATACAATGTATACTACTAATTCTATACTGTACTGTATAATAGTGAAAGTTAGTATGTCTGAGAAGCAGACCCATTAGCAGCCACCCAAAATGTGTTATCTTAGCATCTTTTCATTTATTATAACTAGAATTATGTATTAATGATTGTGACATTGTGAATGGTATGGTATCCGCCACATAAAACATATGCCAAACTAACTGGCAGTTCATGCTGTGGCGACCCCTGATAAATCAGCAAGTAAGCTGAAGGATAGTGAGTGAGTGAGTGTTTCTGACATATCTTTCTATACAAAAATATAAGTGTAGCATACTAGTTTATTATTCAAAATTCAGCTAAAACCTGTCAGAGCTGTATATGATATTGTCCTTTTGTGACCCTGGACCACAAAACCAGTCGTAAGTGTCAATTTTATGAAATTGAGTAAACAAATAAGCCTCCCATTCATGTATAATATGTTAGTATAAGGCAATATTTGCTTGAGATACAACTATTTGAAAATCTGGAATATGAGGGTAAAAAAAAAAACGGGGAAAATAGTCTTTAAAATTGTTTAAATTAATTGTTTAGCAATGCACATTACTAATCAAACAATGAGTCTTAAAATATTTACAGTAAGAAATGTACAAAATATCTTAATAGAACATGATCTTACCTACAATTGAGTCTAAAATAATTCAGATTATAAAATCTGCAATATTACCCATTCAGTGTATTATTGCCTATTGCCAAAAATATACCTATGTAACATAATACTGGTTCTGTGGACCAGGGTCACATATAGTTGGGCAACATGAATAAAGACTTAAACCACAACGAAGCAAACCTTACTTTGCAATAATGATATATATCACGGTCCCACTTAACAACAAGTTTCCAATAGTTAGTGTTGGTATTGTATTTACTAACATTAAGTAAGAATAACCAGTGCTTATACTGCATTTATTAATCAAATTCAGCAACATTAGTTTATGCACCGTGAGTCAACAAGAACCAACAGTGAACCTGTGTATTTGCATTACCAAAAATGAGCTAATAATTTAAGAAATGTATTGTTCATTGTTAGTACATGCTAGTAAACACAATAACCAACATTAAATGATGGAACATTATATCCCAATATACACTTGTTATGTCTGATAGGAGATCAGTGGGATCATGCACCTATTGTTGCTCTCTCTGAAGGATCTGAAAGACAGTGAGTCAGTCCAGAAGGCTGAGCCCTCTTTGCCACTTCAGTGCTCTGCCAAAATAGCACAGCCCAGAGAGCAGGCCTGAGTCTTTTCAGCATTATTCCACTTTCAACCAAAATTTAAAACATTATTCGCAACAGCTCTCAGGCTTGGATCCCAATTTCCAAGGTCTTAAGGGAAAATATCCTTTGATTTTACTTGGAAATATTTTTTCTGCCAAGGAGTAAATAGCATAGAGTTCTTATTGTCTGAATGGAGACAGAGAATTGGCAGCATCTGCATAATATGTAATTTACAGCGCACATTAGACACGCTATATTAACCATTACCACAGCTTTGCAAAACAGTGTATGATACAATTTTGAAACTGACAGAATACTGTTGACTTGTGGTCCACCTAAAGTCACTATGATGTTTCTGATTATCTGTTTGAGATTTAGGAAACAGCCTACAGTCTATGGGCATTAAAGCCCATGTGAAATAAAAATTGACAGTGTTTATTTTGCTAGCACACACTGTTATTCTTCAGGTGAACAATTAATTTATCCAAGTTAATGAAAAAAATCTGTCTGACAAACACCCTCACTTTTACTGAACAACAACATGAATGAGGAATTACACATTTTCTATTGTATTTTGAACAACTGACTCTGACAAGAAAGACTGACCACAAGACAGACCCCAAATAACAAATGGGAGGAAGTGAGAAGACGCCATCTTGAGAGGGCAGGAAAGGTTAAGGTATTTGATTAAAGATTATGAGAGCACATGCATCTGTAAGATTTATGAAAATATGCCTCATTTAAGAGAGAGAGACACGAGACTGAAAAGCACCACACCCAGCTGAGAAGGGACAATAGGACCTACGTTTCACCCAAATACTCACACCCTTCTGTTCCCTTCATTTACATGTGAAGCATCTCACCCCCTCTTCTCACTGAACTCACACAAAATGGTTATCTCAAAGTATGAACTGTTCTATATCCATGCAAGTGACTTTATCTATCATTTTTGATATCATTTGAAATGTCTCAGTGCGACTGGTACAATGGTCTCATTCCCTCAGAAATAGCCATAACCAAATAATAAATTGATGACTTCAGGTATCTTTTACACAACTGCTAAGGGTGTGACCTAGGGGTTCAGGAACCCTCACTAAATGTAAATGCCCTCTGTTATTCAACACACACCCCTTCTATCTCTTGGTTTTTGACTACTTAAGGAACAGCTTCCAGCTGGTCAAGGCGCTTCTGCATTCAGAGTGGCCCATGGTGTGAAGTTTCTTAACTCCACACTATGTAGATTTGAAGGTCAGGTATGCATCTTTTTGATCTTGGATTTATCTTTGAGAATTTGATGTTTTGTATTGATCGTTTATGAATTGACCGAATGAATTGGCATAATACACATTTACCTGACTAATAAATTGTTATATTTGAACGTATTCTTGTTACTCTGAAATTATTTACTCAGATAAGTTAAGAATGTGTTAGATTCCATGATAGACTAAACATAACACGTGTTAGATGGAGATCCTAGAAATTCTAACCTATTGTCTGACTTTAATTATGTTGTTCGTGCAATCACTATGGGGGATCGGGGTTATAATGCATTAGGACGAATGTGAAACCGAAAAGGTGGCGCGTCTTATATGGTACCGATGGTTAACCTCTGGTTAAATATTCCAATCATATTTAAGTTGTTACATGGTTATCTCTACCATGGGGGGCCAGAGCTATAGGCTACTGGTGGTTAACCTCTGAGCATTGTTTGAGATTTAACTAAGTTGTTACATAGATGATCTGATTAAATATTTCAAGCATTAATTAGGTTGTACTTGATTATCTTAATCATGGAAACTGGAACTATAGATTACCTAGTTTAACCCTGGTTAATGTTTCAAGCATTAATTAAGTTGTACGTGATTATCTTAATCATGGAAACTGGAGCTATAGATTACCTAGTTTAACCGCTGGTTATTGTTTGAGAATTAATTACGTTGTACCTAGGAAAATTGGTAGGAGTTCAAGATTATTCAAATATATACTAAAATGTCTCATAAACTACTAAATTAATAAAGTAATATTAAATGATAAAATGGAGTCAGATAAAACGAGAACAAACGTATTAACATTCTAAATCATCTTATATCAAAATTGGAGTAAGATACGAGTTAAACTTGAAGTAAATCAACATTGTGCCCTGGAAAGAAAGAACACGCAATTGAGCCTTCATCCAGCAGTAGACACCGCCGTTTGGACTATCTGGCTGGGCTTTACACATCTTTTTTAAATAATGCACAAAAAAGTGCATAGATAAATAGTTTATAATAACCATTACAATATTACATATAAAAATAAGTATTGTAAAATTTAGTTTCATGGCAACTTTAAAGAGATAGTTCACCCAAAAATAAAAATTAGCTGTTTGTTTATTCAACTAAAGGTCAATCAAAAAAGTCATTTACATCTGGTATGAGTTCAGCATGAATTAATTAAAAGCAAATAATAATATAATTTGTCGTTGTTAAAAATATATTTGAATTAGGGCAGCACGATATTGGGAAAAATGTAATATATATCTATACTGTATATATATGGTAACACTTTGAAATAAGACTGACCTTCGAAGACTACGTAGAATAGTTCGGACTGCTGAGCGAATCATAGGTACAACCCTCCCTACTCTTCAAGAACTGTACTTATCCAGAGCGAGCAGAAGGGCTGCTAAAATCACTCCGGACCCCTCACACCCAGCACACTGCCTCTTTGAACTGTTACCTTCTGGTCAACGCTACAGAGCACTGCGCACCAGAACAGCCCGACACAGAAACAGTTTCTTCCCACAGGCAATCCATCTCATGAACACTTGATGATGATAATCGTGGAACCAACATTACTACTTGCAATTCACTCTTACACACACATACACGTATTTAACAACACACTTTACATGCCAATTTGCACATAACAGCTGCACATATAACGTTGTATATAGTAATATGCCTGTACATACACTTGTCCATCTATATATTTGCATTTAACACTTACTTCTATTTTTTGAATATATTTATTATCTGTTTTTTGTCCTGTCTCTGTAATTCTGTTGCACTGTAGAAGCTCTGTCACGAAAACAAATTCCTCGTATGTGTGAACATACCTAAGCTCTTTCTGATTCTGATTCTGATAAGGTTCATTAGTTAATGCATTTACTGACATGAACTAATCATGAACAACACTTGTACAGCATTTATTATTCATAACGCAACATTTACTAATGCATTATTTACATCTAAGTCCATGCTTGTTAACATTAGTTAATGCACCGTGAGTTAACATGAACTAACAGTGAACAATTGTATTCTCATTAACTAACATTAACAAACAATGAACAATACATTTACTACAGTATTTGCTCATGTTAGTTAATGTTAGTTAATGCATTAATTAACATTAACTATTGAACCTTATTGTATAGTGTGACCATATACTGTATATATTTCGATATAAATACTATTTCACTTTGACTTGATATATCTATTAGGAAAGAATTTATAATGTTTAATTGGTACGATTCTGCCATGGAAGTGCATCTCCATGAAATCTAGTAAGCATTCTATGAATACAATAAAAAAAAAGATACAATTTAAATCGTTACATTTTTTATTTTTATCATTGTCCAAGTACAACAGTATTCAAGTACAATAATTCAATAATAGAAAGAAGCGTAATTCAATAAACTATTAATCGTTTTTAGTTACAAATGGCACAATTTCTGATACCTCAATGATTTATACATTATACAATCACAGGCCTCAAAAACAAATGCAAATGATAAATTATACAAACTCAGCATTGCATATCCTGCAATGTGACTATTGCGAATGATCACATTGCGATATCGATGCTGAAACGATATATTTTGCAGCCCTAATTCGAAGCCAAAATTATTTTCAATTATTTCCAAAGTGATGTTTAACAGACCAAGGAAAAGTTCAGATTATTATAGAAAATATCAAACTAAAATATGTATGCCAGAATAATATCTTGTAAACAAGTTGCCATCTCTGATCTCTTTTGCTTAAACTTCAACATGGTCTGATTTAAATTTCTCTTTTTCACACATAAGTCTCTCATTTGACTTAGAAATGATTGCACACAAGGAAAATATATGCAATATAGGGCATTGTTGTTCGGTTTTAGAGTTCAATCGATAGATCGAGTGTGGTTATAGAAAGGTTTGACGAAATGTGTTTGTTTTGTACAACTATAAACTGTACGTAAAGAAATACATTTTAGGTATGTTATTTACTGCAATAACAGACATTTTGGAATTCACATGTTAAAACAGAGTAAAATACTGGATTAAGAAAAGAACAAAAACAATCAAATCTTGCATAAACTGATATAAACTGAGTGCAAATTTATTAATCATTAGAACACTTCACCACAAGGATCCTAAATGCTAGAAATGGAAGAAGGAAAGCAGTTTGTCAACATATCTAAAGGCTTAAATAAACAATACATTGCATTATATTTTACTATTTCAACATAATAAATATTCTTACTTAGGCAAAAAATAATAACAAAACTTAAAGTGCTGCTTATCAGTGAAATTTCCTTCTTTTGAGGCACATTGCTTTCCACCTTGTTTATTTTTTCACCCTCTTAAAGGAGTTTTCCTTGTTATTATACCATTAGATTTCAAGGCCCTTTGAGTAAAGTTGTTTTTAAATGTGCTGTGCAAATAAAATGAGGATGACTTGGGCTAAATTGAATTAACAGAGTTAGAGAACAGACAGCAGCTCCGAGGAGGGCAGAGAGATGAGATAGTGGTTTCCTGTGAGGACACACACCACAAGCACACGCACAAACATGCACTGACACACTTGTGTTATGGGCAGGACTGTTGTGAATCCTGGACAACTCAGCAATTTCCACTGTCTAATAGAATTAAAAACCATAAAACACACATTATCTATCTAACCATTATCACACACAAACACACACTTGTGTTAACTGTTGTGCAAAATTTACTGTCTAACACGCTCAGGAGCTATAAAACAACAAACCGCAACACCTCTTTCTCACAACAGCACTATTTAGAGCATTTTTTCTATTTTCAACATTGCATTTAGCATTTAGATATTCCACCACACTGTTCATCTCAGCTCAGTTTATATTTCCCACGACATGATAGCCTGATCTCATGAGGAAACATAATCTATTTTACGTAAAACTATTTTACTTTTTGTCAGTTTAGTGGATAACTTATATGAGATTGTACAAATTCATACAAATTAGTCGATTAATCTAAAGTTACAAATTGCCGTGAGATCCTGTTGGACATGAAGAGTTACAAGAGGGCAAAAGTTCACCCAAATGAGGGAGTATCTACCACTCATCCCAGAAAGTCCTTATAGAAAACATGAACCTCTGCAGCCTTTTGAATACACTCAGTGTTTATGTTTGTGCTCCGCATCCTTTGATCTGACGGCTTGTGGACTGAGATTGCAAACAGCTAGCAGTAATGGTGGAATCTCTGTAGGGCAATGAGCCTTTCTTGGTAATTGGTATAATTAAATATAATTGGGTCCATTATAGTTCTGTATAATTGCAGGATGTATTGATGCTGATAAATACTCAGCTAACAGGGAAATTGAGAGAAAATGCAGAATCATGATAGCCGACTCGATATATGGATATATATTTCCGAAGGATCATGTCACACTGAAAAGAGAAACAGTCATGCTAAAAATTTAGCTTTTAAATCACAGGTATAAATAAAGTCTAAAACTACATTCAATAAGAAAATGTTTGTTTAAAGCTGTAATAATATTTGCTGTATTTTTGCTGTATTTTTGATCAAACTAAAAAACTAATAGTCTTTTAAAAACATTTTTAAAAATGTACTGATCCCAAACTTTTGACTTGTAGTGTCAGTACTGTATTTATGGTGTGTGTCTGTGTGTGTTCATTTATAGTCACATATATATTTATTTATAATATATATATTCAGTAATTCATATGAAAATAATAAAAATAAAACTGGAGTTACCTGTTTTTGCAAATGAACTTTACACACACTTTTTACACACACGTGGGCTGGTATAAGATTCTGACGGTAAGATAATAAAAATTTTACAGTTTCACGGTATGACGGTATTGTGATTACTACTGTAAAAATGTTCTTTTTTTTAATCTCTGGCTAAAAACAAAACTGTTTCCCCCTTTGAACACAATATATTTTAATTTGAGAAACATTTAAAGTATTTTGGGGCAGTGAACATGTCAGGCTAATTAATTCAAGTGAATCTTTGACTTCTGCGGTCTTCATTTGTTCCAAAAACACAGATGTCTTTCAAATTTACACTTTAAAAAAATGTAAATAAAAAGTCTTACACATACCCTAGGAACTGCATAGCAGACAATTTTGGTGGTATGAAAACCTTGAGTTTTCCAAACCGCGGTATACCTTCCCATGCCTACACACACGTGGCTACATTACATAGGTTGCCATTCATTTTATATTGTTCAAACCGTATATTGTATTGCCCTCACCCCAACCTACCCCTAAACCCAACCATCCAAGTAGACTTTGTGCAGCTTTACTTTCTAAAAAAAACTCATTCTGTGTGATTTATAAGCTTTTTGAGAAATGAGGACATCAGCAGTGTCCTCATATTTCACCTCCTTTTTGTAATACCTGTGTGATAGCTATGTCATTATACAGATATAAAAGAAGGCTTTCAGGCATGTTTTCATTCATTTTATTTATTTATTTATTTTAGAGAGAAAGGGATAGTTTACCCAAAAATGAAAAAATATCTCACCGTTTACTCACCCTTAAGTGTTTCCAACTCTTTAAATGTTTCTGTTGAACACAAAAGAAGATATTTTGAAGAAAGCTGAAAACCTGTAATCCTTGACATCTTTAGTATTAAAAACAGATACTACGAAAGCCAATGATTACAGGTTAATAACATTCTTCTAAATATCTTCTTTTGTGTTCAACAAAAGAGGGAAATTCTTAAAGGTTTGAAACAAGTGAAGGGTGGGTAAATGATGAGAGAATTGTAAGTTTTGGGTGAACTATCACTTTGAAAAATGGGTTGTGATAACCCCTAATAATCCATTTGGTGAAATAACCAGTTTTCACGATATTTCAAACTGACATTTTAATCAATTGGGTGAGTAGCATGTTCGCCTCACAGCAAGAAGGTCGCTGGTTCGATCCCCGGCTGGGTCAGTTGGCATTTCTGTGTGGAGTTTGCATGTTCTCCCCGTGGTTGCGCGGGTTTCCTCCGGGTGCTCCGGTTTCCCCCACAAGTCCAAAGACATGCGGTATAGGTGGATTAGGTAGGCTAAATTGTCCGTAGTGTGTGAGTGCGAATGAGTGTGTATGGATGTTTCCCAGAGATGGGTTGCAGCTGGAAGGGCATCCGCTGCGTAAAACAAATGCTGGATAAGTTGGCGGTTCATTCCGCTGTGGCGACCCCTGATTAATAAAGGGACTAAGCCGAAAAGAAAATGAATGAATGAATGAATGAATTAAATGCATCTTCGTTAAATAAAAGTATTAATTTCTTTCCAAAAATGAAGTAACTGACCCTCAATTTTAGACAACTTAAAGTCAACATAAATAGTCAAACAACAGATAAAGGAGGCAGATGGTCATAATGATAAACACAATGTAAAATGTAATGTGTGTGCAGTGATGAGTTACACAGATCTGGATCTGGGAAATGAGTGTTTTCTCAACTGTTTTGCAGACAGCAGAATGGCTTTGCTATAACATCTGCACTATAACTCTGCTCTCAAACATCCTTTCATCTCCCCACACACACACAAACAGGCTTTTAAATAGCCCAGGCTCCAGCTTCTCCCCTGATCACCGGTATCCTGACAGAGGATGGTGCCTGGGACTTTAGTTTTGTTGTTTTATATGCCCCTTACCCTTTACCCCACATATGTGTGTTCTTTTGAATTTTGATGCAGGAAAGAGGACACAGAAATCAAGGCAAGAGTAACAACCCTCCCTTGTAATAAATTCACTATCAAACAGCACATCAAATTCACAACTACATCACTAAAAGCATAGTGAGAAATCATTTACATGCATTTGGTTGCACAATTCTTTACTAACAAAGTCGTAAACCGTGTAGAACAGTCTCTCTACGTATGTGTTATTTGTGAAGTGAGGTCATTTCCTGCAAACACTAAGCGCTGCTAACTTCCGACGCAGCTGTGAAAAGGTTCAGTACAAATGTCACTCTGCAGAAGTGATGGTGACCACCGTCTGAAACCGAAAATGGAAAGAATAGTGTGATTCTCATGCCTTGTATCTACAGATGTCACGGTGGGGATGGAAAAAGTTTTTTTTTTTCCATTTTGGACATATTTCACAACGACCTACATTTCATAGCTGACAGCCTGAAATGCTGCCAATACATGACATTTATGTAGCAGAACGACCAACAGATAAAAATGACAGTTAGATGCAGAATTTATAGGCAACCTATAAGCTTGCATTGAACTGCTGCTTTCTCAGCGCTGTGCAACCAATGTATTTTCTCTGAAAGTTCAATTTGTAATATTAGACAAATAAAAGGTATAGGTGATGCAGCCTCTAAAAATACAGCTTTTTTGTTAACCTACTCTGTACAAAATGTCAATGATTTCCATAAATGGTAATAAACTTTAAAAATGCTACATTAAAAAATCATTAATTCATTCATTTTTCTTCGGCTTAGTCCCGTTATTCATCAGGGCTCGCCACAGTGGAATGCACCACCAACTTATCCAGCATATGTGGCTGCCCTTCCAGCTGCAATCTAGTACTGGGAAACACCCATACACATTCGATCACACCATTTAGCTTATTCAATTGACCGATACCGCATGTATATGGACTGTAGGGGAAGCTGAAGCACCCAGAGGAAACTCACGCCACCTGACCCATTCAGATCTCGAACCAGCGACCTTCTTGCTGTGAGGCGACAGTGCTGACACTAGAGCCACATTGTTGCCCCTTAATATATGATCCATAAATTGATGTTCCCAGAATACCCTGCATGACACTTCCTTTTGTATGCTTTTTTTTGCTGATATTACTATAGTTCTGTTTAGTTTTTCAATTATGTACATTGGAGTTTTATGTTATATCTAAATTTGTTAACGTTTATGATTAAATGACTTTAAATTAAATGAATTTGATCTGCGTTACCATGATGGTGTTTAGCAGTTGTGTGACTGACACATAGCAACTTTTATATACTAGTATGTCTCTGTTTGTGAAAAAGTTGATTGTAATGAGTTTTGGTTCATTATGGCTTTCTCATTGCCACATGTTCATGATTGTATTTTTTTCCTGTTTAACAAAGGTAAAAGGTGAAGATTTCAGTAATTCAGTCCATTGGAATACAACTATAAATGAACAAATATGGTAGTTTAAAGTAAAATGTTGACATTTCCTTGATATTTTCTGACTTATTTTTTATTTTGGCAACCACAACTGCAATTGTTTCCATTGATGCTACTGATTGTTTTACAATGTATATGGTTCCATGAAGAACCTCTAACATACAAGCAATCACTTTTTTTTCAACCCAGGTGCATTCTGATAACCCAGTATAATTTTCTTGAGGGAGTAAAATATGTCCAGCTACTTTTTTTGCAGTTTTTGTTTTCACGAATGAGGCCTGATTTTTACCACATTTTCAGATTTTACCACATTCACTCGAACCCTGTCGTCATGGTCAATTCCGTTATGCATCTCAAACCCTCTGACGTACATGATGGAGGTAAGGGGTCACCTGGTAAGTGCAAAAAAGAAATGGCGTCAAAAAGCCCCATAGCATTCATTTTAAAGACAAAATGCAGCCATATGTACCTCTGACTACATAATTCGCGATCTCCAGATATGTATATGATTTTCAGAATGAGCCTATGTTGTTTATTTCTCAATACTGGAAAAAGGTTTTTAGATTCTTAAATGTGTTCACACTTCTTTTATGTTTAAGCCAAATCAAATCCCATACAGAAAACAAACAAACAAAACAAGTTGCAGGTGAATATTCAAAGTGTACTGTCTTAAATGCACACTTTTATGACTGTGTATGCAACTTCAACAACCTACAATATATTTTAGACAGCCAACCAATAACACTTTATTGGTCTTGTTTTACTCCGTTTTACAATGTTTTACTGGCAACGCCACTTCTCTAAGTCTTATTTGATGTTTAAACGCATCAGACTTATAAGTCCAGTGGTTTGGATGACCAACTGAGAAGAGTCTGCTTTTCCCATCACCTCTTGGCCTGCAACAGAGATCTGTAGTCTGAAACGCCCAATGAGCGAGAGAGAAAGAGCTCCATAAACTAACTTATCAGACAGAAACCATCTCTTTCTCCCTCTCCCCATTGTCACTCTGGATCAAACTGAAAAACAGCACATGGTTCACCAAATGAAAGCTGTTTTTGGAGAAACTACATCATACTGACATTGTGGGTTCATAACGAGGCTGTTTCGCATTTTAATAGCTTTGAATCCAAACTGAAATGTGGCAAGCACTTCACTCAGGAAGACAAACTGAGACTAAAATCTGAGGCTAGAGTGTAATTCTGTTTAAATGTCTACATATACAAAGTATTAGGATCTAAATTTGAGAAGAACAGGAGGTTATATGAGCCCACAATCACATATGGTGCATCTCAATCAGCTTCCTTGTTGTTGGGCACATTGTTATTCTTTAGGTGAACAATTAATCTGTGCAAGTTAATCCATTTTTAACAAATATTTTGGTAATCTTCAATCAAAGACTAACCATTTGCATCTGCTTTGGAAAAGCAGTCCTTCTCTGCTGATGACAGTTTGACAGTTTCATCCAAAAAAAAATTATTTTACCGTTAGTTTGCTATGAGGGAATGATGTGCAAAAATAAAGCCCTGCCCCCAACTCAATATTCTGTTTCAGTTGGAAGTACATCAACATACTGAAATAAAAGTCACAGCAACTTCGGTTCATGTAGACTTATCCAACACCCAATATAATGTCAAAGTTTTTTAAAGACAACAATTGTTTCACAGGTAAAGAACAATCTAGTTCTTGCAATGTAGCTAATCTAATTATCCAATCAAACTTGTCTACAATGTACTTATATTTTTTTATTAAATTGATATGTTACAAATTTCAATTGTTTGAACTTACAGAGGTCGAAATTGTTTGAACTCACAGAGGTCCCAGCACTGAGATGCTGAAAGGCTGAGATACAGATATTTACCTTACTCTCAGTTCAGAATGAGAAGTTACAGACTGACACAAGTATCAGTCTTGTTTAGTGTGTATGTCAGTGTGTGTGAAATGAATCTGAGAGGGTGTGGGTCTGCCTCTCAGTGTTGAGCTGTTCTCCTCTGAAGGTTTGGGATGTAATCCCAGAATGAAGCACTAATTCATTCCATGCCATAAGAATCAAACTGATTCACGAACTCACACTCCTCCCAACAGCAGATGCACACCCAGAGACACGTTTTTCAAAAACCCCTTCACCAACGGTGTTTGGGCTGTTACAAGGTATGCTGTTTTTCTAAAGGCTGAATTTATGATTTTCACCTGTTGTATAATAAATATATTTTCTAATTTACATTGCAAAATAAAAACTTACTATTTTGACTTCTAAGCAACAAATTAATAAATGGATAAGCCCCTTCCCACTTTAACAACCAGAACCCCCTAACAACCCCATATTACACCTTTGTAAACCTCTAGCAAAACTTTACAAAATATATCTCTCCTAAAACACACTGAACTTCCAAGAAAAACATATATCAATGTCGTCACAAACACTCAGATTCCAGAACATCCCAACAACACCTAATACATGACAACCACCTAGTGTCATGATCACCAGCGATCTCTCCTCTGCCAGAGATCGCTGGTTCACACTTCCGGGAACTACAGATCAGCCAGTTTACGAACTACAACTCCTGTCATGCAACACACACACACACTCCTGCTCCATATCACAACTGATTGCACACACACCAGTGGAGGACCATCACGACTGATCACACACACTTCATAAGCAGCACACACACGCTCATTCGTCGCAGCAACATTATCATCTGTTTGTGACTGTCAACAGTGTTTCTTTGTTCCAGTCTTTTTCCGTGTTTTTGACCACAGCTTTGTATTTTTGATTATCCTAGCCTGCAGCCTGCCTTATGACCTCATGCCTGTTTGACTACGATTTTTTTATTATCCCCTGAGCTTGCTATACTGTTTTTATTAAAAATCTGCGATTGGATCCTCGCCTCCGTTGACTTCTTCACACCACAACCCTGCTGTTACAGATATGTGTGCTGCTTATGAAGTGTGTGTGATCAGTCGTGATGGTCCTCCGCTGGTGTGTGTGCAATCAGTTGTGATATGGAGCAGGAGTGTGTGTGTGTGTTGCATGACAGGAGTTGTAGTTCATAAACTGGCTGATCTGTAGTTCCCGGAAGTGTGAACCTAGTGCTCTAGGTGATCACGACACCTAGAGCACTAGCTACTTTAACAAACACCAACCATAGAGCAACTAAAACACCTTAAAAACATCTTAACATTTTAACATTTAACAAGAACTCAACAACTAATAGAAGCAAAATAGCAAACACCCCAAACACACGGAAAGCCTGGCAACCACCTAGCACACCTTAACCATCAACTATACTGCTTTACCAAACGCTGACACCCAAAAGCAACCTCCAAAGACTATTCTAATGACTATTCCAACACTCTAGAAAAGGCCTAGAGCACTGATCATCTACTGGCGGGCCGCCAGATGATCAGTGCTCTAGGCCTTTTCTAGAGTGTTGGAATAGTCATTAGAATAGTGGACTGGATTATAGACTGGATTCCAAAATTGTGAGGATTAAAAAGAAAATAGTGGTCCACACTATTAAAGCAATTAAAAATAACAACTGAGTCTCTTGAAGAATAACCACCATTTATGACTATATTTAGGCTACACTTTGAAATGAGGACATACAGACTATGCAGCTTTAAGTATTTATTGTTTCAAACAGGTTTAAAAAAACAAAAAAACAAAACAAACGCATAACTTTTCCTAATGCCCTTAACATTTGTTTACGTTTTTTTTACTAGCAGACTCCTCAGGACAAAAAAAGGAGAAAAAACAATCTGGCACAACTTAAATTAGCATGGTAAATAAATGACCTGATACCAGAAAAAAACAGGTCACAAATAATGTTCGCACATCAAATGAAACGTTAAGTGGGCTTGAATTCAAATTACAATGCTGAAACGGGCTACTCACAGTGCTTAATAAATGCCTAAAGTTACATTTCCCCTTGTTGACTAATTAAGTTGCGGCTGGAAGGGCATCCGCTGCGTAAAACAAATGCTGGATAAGTTGGCGGTTCATTCCGCTGTGGCGACCCCGGATCAATAAAGGGACTAAGCCGACAAGAAAATGAATGAATGAATGAATCACTAGTTAAGTTGAGGCAAAATATTTATCACTCCTAGTGGTTGACTGTGGTATAAGTGATGGGAGCCTGAATCAAATGCCTTCAGTTTTGTAATGAAATGGAAAAAGTATGATCATTAAACATAATGTTAAGCCCAAATTTGATTTTTATTTCTTTTTTTGGCCAACGCTTGCATTGAACAATATACTGACACAACTCTGATAAATAGTAATAAGCAAATAAAATAATAATGATAGCCTATGGATAAAAGGTCGACCAGGTGGTTACAGTGCCTGTTCCATAGGACCATAAGCAAATACCAAGAACACTCTAACAAACGCTTAGAATACCATAGCAAACCCACTCTTTAAAAGAATTAAACAAATTATTTAACCACTTAGAACCCTAAGGCAGCACGGTGGCTCACAGCAAGAAGGCTGCAAGTTCGAGTCCCGACTGGGCCAGTTGGCATTTCTGTATGGAGTTTGCATGTTCTCCTCGTGTTGGTGTGGGTTTCCTCTGGGTGCATGCACTATAGGTTAAATGAGTTAGCAAAATTGCATGTCGCTTTAAACTCAAATGAGATTGTGCTCTTTTCTGGGTGGGGCTACAAACACCTATACAAATGTATGGCGGCAAATTCAAAAAGTCAAAGGAAGTGGCTCAGAAGTAGGTAGTCTGTGGAGACTTCAGTGTTTATTTGTGCATCCTAAAACACCCCATTTATAATTCCTCCTGCACTATCTGCAGCAGGAATGTTGAAAACTCTATCCCCGGATGGCTGCTGCTCACTCAGGGCTGTCTATGCTAATGAGGGAGAGATTGTCACTAATAGGTGGGACTTTTCTGTACATGATGAGTGTTTCTGCACATTGTTTTAATGAAATGTGATTATAAAAAATAGAATTAATAAATCTTTGTCACTATAGGCTGGCTATATTTACACACTGTTGTCACACAACTGTGTTTAAACCCCTTATAAAAGTGATTTTTGCATAATAGGCCCCCTTTAAATGCTCTTGGTAACAGCACGGCAATGAGTGGAAATAAAAACAATTCAATAGCAACCACATTTCAACACCCCAGAAAACACTCAGAACACCTTAGAACCATATAGAAGACTTCAGCCACCACCACAAAACTCTCACATTTACTCAAAGCCCATGCACAACCACATAACCACACAGACAGAGATGCAAGTTTTCACAGCACAAGCTGACATTTTCTAACTAAATATCAATAAATCGTATGTTTATTGGTGAAATCTATTTATTTCCCTCAAGTTAAACAAATCTTGACAGTTTCTGTACTTAATTTGCGAGAAACATCCTGCAGTATGCGATAGGAATGTGTTCAGGCAATCTGCACGTCTTCAAGCTGTTTGGACACTTTTGTAATTAAATGGGAAATGCTGAAAAGGGTTAAACTTCACCATATGAAAAGGGGGAAAAGTGAGTGTGTTGGTCATGGAAATCACTACACATCTTCCTCCCACATGCTGAGTAAAGGACAGCGTGAACAACCGTGACCGTTTCCCCTAGAGCCCCACTGCAAGTGAGAAAGAATATATGATGTGAAGCTCAGTTAAAAGTCAGAACAGCATGCTTTATTCAGCACTCCAACAACGACATCAGAAAAGTGGATCCAGATTTGCACAATTATCTTTTAATGTCAGAGCTGGAAAAAGAACGGCTAAAGAACAGGGAATGACTGTGCCATTTGATTATTTTCAGTAGAATTTGCCCAAGTTGGACGAGGCTCCTCAACAAGGTGCCATTATACCTTAGGGGGCACATACTGAGACTATTTGAACACAAATATCCTCGAAGTAGTTCCATCAATGTGTGTCATAACATATGTGGATTAATAATCTTCTACTCACCTAGTCAGACTCATTTCCAAATTAATTTTGTAGCAAGATTTCCTATACAAGCAATTACCTATACTAGGGCGCCACGGTGGCGCGTGAGTAGCACGTTCGCCTCACAGCAAGAAGGTCGCTGGTTCGATCCCCGGTTGGGGCAGGTCCCGGTTGGGCCTGTTGGCATTTCTGTGTGGAGTTTGCATGTTCTCCCCGTGGTTGCGTGGGTTTCCTCCGGGTGCTCCGGTTTCCCCCACAGTCCAAAGACATGCGGTACAGGTGAATTGGGTAAGCTAAATTGTCCATAGTGTATGTATGTGTGTGCGAATGAGAATGTATGAATGTGTTTCCCAGAGATGGGTTGTGGCTGGAAGGGCATCCGCTGCGTGAAACAAATGCCGGATAAGTTGGCGGTTCATTCCGCTGTGGCGACCCCGGATTAATAAAGGGACTAAGCCGAAAAGAAAATGAATGAAATGAATGAATATTAACTATACTAATCACAACCTGTAGTCCAACTGAATGTTTGCAGCATTACTGCATTCTGAAGGTCTTATTTCATATTACAGCTCATGCAGTGATCTGCTGTGCATGTCATGATTATGCACTTGTAGATGCAGATGATAAAGAAACATGACGTAATTTTTTTTCCCTTCACTTCGTCAATTGGTGAAGTTTGTTCCTCGCTACTGTAACCAATGGCTTGCTTGGTTGGGACTTGTGGAGCTGTGCATCGATGGATTTGTTGTTAAGTGTTTGTACTTTCAGCAGTGAAATTTAACCACACTGAACTGAACTAAACTGAATTTCAACTCTGAAAACTGGACTGACACAGTTTCAATTTACTAGAACTTTCGTGTCAAGCTGCTTTGACACAATCTACATTGTAAAAGCACAATAGAAATAAACATGAATTGAATTGAAAAGAAACATTTTGTGTGTTATTTTACAGACAGTCCTGTTGTTCGCCATTGTTGTTTTGGTTGTCAATTTTTTGTCAAGTTTTTGTTTTTTAGTGTACACAGATTGACAAAAATTTGGGCCAATGGCCAATAAATGACACAAACCTATAGACATTTCTCCCAGAACATTCTTGTGAACTAATAGCAGTTCTTCCAAGGCCTTGACACTGTGATTGGAGACCTCCTACTTATTCTTATAACCCAAAGCAGACCATTGGCTGGTCAACATGTGGATTAAAAGCTACTTACAGGGTCAGATTCTCTAAACAGGAACATAGAAACAGTTTGTAAACCAAACTAACTTGCATACAGGTACATCCCCAATTAAAGTACTGTTTGCTGTGATTTCCAACATAGGCTCATTGGAAATACATGCTTCAGCCTATATTTTTGTAAAACCCCAAAAATGTACTTGAACATACATTTGGCTGTAGCTTCTAGGTAAAATGAACAATGAACTGTTGTTCCTTTCCACACTAATGTTAATTACAGGTACATATTTTCAATGAATAAAGGTTTAGTTTTGTGGACAACACCAAATAAATGCCACACAACAAATTAACAATGTCTATGATTCGTAATCAAAAAATGTTGCCTCATCTATCTATTTCCATATGGACAACTTTTCTAGAGTGGTCACTTGGCAGCTTTGTACAGTGTTGTACTTGTGATGCAAAGCAGTCGGGTTCAATCACGGTGAAGCACGGACAAGAGATAAAAATATTGCAAAATCAAGGTTAAACTATGTGGATGCAGTGCACTTTTCTCTTACATTTGCATTTAAACACGGGTTTAGGTCAGTGGTTAGCTAGGTGATCTGTACATCAAGAACATTTTCATGTACAGTACTGTACCGGTCAAAAGTTCGGGGTCAGTACCAGTAGTGTAGTCCTAAAAAAAAGGTGGTGTACTATTACCCACCTAACCCATATTTTAAATAAAAGTAGGCAAAGAAACAACGAAAGACAATGTTTCTTTGATTCATTAGCGATATACAAGTATCAACGATTACAGGTTTTCAGCGTTTTTCAAAATATCTTCCTTTGTGTGAAGAAAAAAAAGACAAACCAGTTAGGAACAAGTAAAGGCTGAGTAAATGATGAAAATTTTCACTTTTTTGGGTGAACTATCCATTTAAAAAGGAATATGTTTAAACATATTTGTTCATTTTAAAGCATGATGGCAATCATTTAATCCTATGCTTTATGCTTAGCTAATAGTGCCCCCAGCAAACCCAGAGATTGACTGAATATATTAAGCTGTGGTAAAACCCAACTGTTTTAACTGTATAGAGGGTAAAAAATATATTTATTTTAATACTGTACAAACAAAATCATGTTTCAAGCTATTTCATTAATTGTATGTTACCATAAACAGTAAATTTAAAATGAAAACAAATTCAAAATCAGGAAAACAAAAGCAAAGCACACTTCGTCGTGCTGTTTTATAATTGTACCTGAATGTTTCAGCGTGACATCATTCAGTTGACTTTCGTCGCCTTTGAAAAACTCTCAGGAAATTTTCTCAGAGTTACTGCTGTCGTCAGGGGGCGGGGAATGGCACAAGTTAAACAAAACTGCACCGATTGCAACTACTTAAGATGCAAGTTAAAAAAAAAAAAAAACATTTGGTATACAGTTAAAGAGGACATAAATACATGTAAATGAGGGAAGTCTAATCAGCAAAACAAGTGAGGGTAAACGCAATTATTGATCCTCAGAAGTCGTAATACCCAAAGAGCTTGTGGAAAAAAGTAGACATACCAAGTATGTCCAAGTGTCTGATTTAAAAATGTTTTAAAAAAAGCTTTTCCTGCTCACCAAAGCTGCATCGATTTCATAAAAAATACAGTCAAAATTGTAGAGTTGTGAATAGTTATTATAAAATTCTTTCATTCATTTTCTTTTCAGCTTAGTCCCTTTATTAATCAGTGGTCGCCACAGCGGAATAAACCTTATACAGCATATGTTTTACACAGCGGATGCCCTTCCAGCCACAACCCATCACTGGGAAACATCCATACACATTCATTCACACAAATACACTACAGACAATTTAGCTTACCCAATTTATCTATACCACATGTCTTTGGACTTGTGGGGGGAAACCGGAGCACCCGGAGAAAACCCACGCGAACACGGGGAGAACATGTAAACTCCACACAGAAATGAAGTGATCCTTTAGAAATCACTCTAATTAATTATTATCAATATTATTATTATTATTAACATTATTATTCATTTTAACTGTAATTGTAATAAAAGAAATGACTGGAGTGATAATTTCATTTGAAACTACATACAATAAAAAGCAGTTATTTAAAGTTTTAATAAATATTTAACAATTTAACTTTTTTTTTTACATTTAATAAATGTCACCTTGGTGGAAAAAAAAAACATGGAAAAAAAACTGACCCCAGACTTTTGACCAGTAGTGTACATATATCTGAAACACAACAAAATGCACCATAAGCAAGATATTTTAGATTAGCGAAACTATTCACAGTGTCCTCTAGTGGATTTGTCACCTGAAACATGCAATGCAACATGTTTTGCATGTTTTGAAAATATGTAGACTGAGCTGCATACTGTGTTTCTGGTGAGGTTGTGCTAGTGATTCCTGTATGCTCTATTTATTTTTACACAACAATCTCATACATTGTTGGATTTCAATTTTAAGCAAATCAACATATGGGACACTTTATAGCATGTGAAGGAGAGTACAAAGCCCACCAGGCCCTTCTCAGCTAAATCAATCCTAGCCGGTGCCAAAAAAATCCATGACATCATTTAGGAGTTTAGCGGAGGAGGGAGTGGTGAATCGAGCATCATAATTAAGGACACATTCTGTCCAGCTTTTACATGCTGGTGCTGTTTTGATTTTTTCCATCTGTTACGTCAAACTGCATATACAGCTTTATGCCTATTCTGTATGGTTTTAGATTGCTTGATGACTATTTAATGGCACTTTATTAACTGTTATGGGAAGAAAACAAATGTAATCAAACACATAGCATTCTAACGACAGCAGAAACCCTGGAGTGATCAGAGTCCTCATTTAACCTGCCTGTGTATACATTGGACAGCAGTGAGCAAATACATGCCAGGGCCAAAAAAAAAAGCCAAGAGGACGTGGCAAATAACTTGAGTTTTTGGAGCACAAGGGCAGTATTCACTCCAAGACTGAAGCTCTTTCTGTTTCAGTTTAAACCCAGACTTAGTCTGCTAATAGTTTACCAGCTGAACCACACAAATGTGATGTCACGGTGTCAACAATTAGTGTGCCTTTCTGCTTTGATCATAAAATTATAGGCTATCATTTATTTGCCTAGCTGTGTTAGGTGTGCAGTTGTCACTTTGTTGTGATGATTTCTATAACTGCTGCATGTGAAATCAAATAAATTCACTCCAATAAAATTATCTTTTCTACAATACAAATACTATAAGTAAAGCAGACTTTTTTAAATAAAGCATTCGGGTTACTTCAAGGAGGCAAAGACATTGTGGTAAATATTTAGTTTAAAAGACTGAACAATAAAGAGAAGTGAATGTTGGAATGAAATTCCACTCTGGTTCAATACTTCCTGCTCACTGCTGGCCAGATGAAATAAGGGCAAAACAATCCCCATTATGCAGGAACAGCTGTGCTCCCCATCAGGGGAAGGAAACCCATTCTCTGCAGTATATGCGCTCAGAATGTGTGACATTCCAGTCAAATCACATACGAATTCACTGCATTCACAAAGGCAGTATATCACTGATTCTGAGAGTGTGACAAAGGAGCAATGAAATGCGAAACAGAATCTACAGATTTTTGAAGAAGAAAAAAGGAAATTGTGGTAACATTTCACATTATTCATGTCTTTGTGTAACACACAATTGAAGTTACAGCTCTACTCTATACTTATGTGGAGAAAGCCAACTTTTATATGCAATGCAATTATTGCATACTTTTGCTGCTAGTATGGGTAAGGTTAGGAACAGATTTCATGGAATGATTATAGTTTATGCATCCTCGCATTCAGTATTGTACCACACATTCAGTATTAATTGGGATTACACTTTATTTTGGTAGTCCCTTTTTGCTATGCAAGTAACCGAAACTGTCAAATAACTAATTAGAGTATTAGATTAGTGCTATTGCAGTAATCTTATTCTGCTGATTTTACATTTAACCACATATCTTTGATAGGGGGAAAGAAATAGTAGTAACACTTTATGTTACTATCTACATACACACAATATATATTTCATTCCAGTTTATTTATGCATCTTAGCTAAAACATTTTATAAAATTGTCTTGGACTGGTTTGATGATATGATTAGGTATAAGGGAGGTCAACAGTGTAGTTTTACATCCATTAATAATTTATATTGTATGTTATTATAAAATGTAAATCACATGAAGGTTTATTAAAAAAGTGCAGTGTTAATCACTGGTTCTCAGCTATTGTCTATGTATGAGCTTCAAGATGGCTTGAACTGATTTAACTCTTTAACTAAAAAACTGCACTCTTGAAAAACTTGGATATATATTAAACATTTGCACCTAAAATTTGGGGTCAAAATGAGTCCATATTTTATCCAATTCGAGTTTAAAATAACCCAGCATTTTGTGGAGTGTAGGGTCAAATCACAAGTATGCTGATATTAAGAACACCACTTTCACTTTAGTGTACATGTTTCCAGCAATCTTTGTATATAATTAAGATTCACAAAACAATAAAGTACGTGAAATGGGTTATTATGACACTGATCTGTGGGTTAACTGCTGATAGGTGGGGTTTAAGGCGTGGTGGGCGTGTGGTAAATTCGGTTGGGTGTACATTTTACATGAAACTTTAACATAGTGACATTTCCTGCACTACAGCACCCTGGTTATCAAACGCCTTTAGTGTTTTAGTAAAGTAGGTTTTTCTTGAAAATTCAGTTGCAGTACTGATAAAGCATTATGTGATAAGACGCGGAATTTGAATTAACATTACAAATGCAAGAAATACAAGGATAATAGTAACACATAAATGAGAAGTAAAGTCCCACTCAGTAATGATTATTAGTCTCAAAAACACAAAAATACAAAAATAAGTCAGATGCAACCCTTATGTAGAATTCGTTTACCTCGTATGTAGTTTATTTTGCTCTCGTCCAACAGACTGGATGAGGATGCTCCCATTGTGCCGCGTGGTTTGTCGTGGTCTGTCCAGAGAGAAGAATTTTCCCGTTAGTCCGATTGTGTTGTGAAGCACAGCGGCTATTTTGACTGGCAATTTTGACTCGCTAATAAACTGTGACTCAAGCATCTCAAACTTCCTCAAACTGCAGCGCCGCCCGCTTATCCTCTCTGCTCTGTCAACATCCGAGCTGCGTTTTTACACAGCGCTGTTTTGGGGTTAGTTTGGTTTGTTTGCGTTTTAATGTGCTCAAATATGTTGTTAATGTAGGTAATAACATCTTTTTATTATTATTAAGACTAGTTTTAAAAGTATTTTGGAAAAAAATACCGTTTTGGCAAGACAAAATTGGTTTCATTCCAGTAGTTTTGCAAAAGATTAGGCTACAACTTAAATGGTAGTTAGTTTTAGTTTAAATCGTATACAGGAACCGCTGACAGAACAAAACGAAGACAAACGTTGAGGGCGCGTCCTGTTAAACTAGATACAA
Organism: Danio albolineatus; assembly: GCA_903798035.1. Classification (NCBI taxonomy): domain Eukaryota; kingdom Metazoa; phylum Chordata; class Actinopteri; order Cypriniformes; family Danionidae; genus Danio; species Danio albolineatus. The sequence goes on along the minus strand of CAIGQQ010035826.1, from coordinate 9,665,382 downwards.
TAAGAGCAGAATGTGCACCATGCTCCCTGGGTAAACACGGAAGGATTTATACATAGCCTGTAATTTGTGTTACGTTATGCAGAAGGATCTCTGTTGCTTATTTTCTTTAAAAGAGTAAAGTTTACCATTGAAGTGATGTGTCACCCAAAACATGTAGGCTGTTATACAGTAACTCTACTGCCCTCTAGAGGCACGTGTTTGCACTTGTTTTTACTCGCATTGGCTGTCCACAAATTGATATTAACAAAACGATTTATTTTTGTCACATAAAATACTAGCAAATCATAATATGACATACAGAAATGTAAATTATAAGAAACGATTTAGCTTCCATTTTTAATTGAATAACTCTGGCTCCCAGTTTTCACTTTCCTGGTTTAATTCCAACCTTGAACAAAATAGATTTGTGTGTTATCTCATGTTGTTTCATTATTCATTTTTTTTATTCATAATTATAACTTTGTATCTCATAATTATACTTGCCATAACTATACTAATGTCTTAAGTTAATGGTTAATAGTATGTTTTGGCTGGAATATATTAGATCAGTATTTAGTGGTTTTAATATGTCACCAGTAGAAGGCAAACAAATTTCCTGTCTTTACGAAATTTAACCATGGTTTTAATATTTGTGGCTTTTGTATTTAAGCGGTGACTAGGAATTACAAAGTTCTGCTATAACCATAACCATGAATATATTTGATATAAATTCTAGGTTATATAAATGGTAATAATATGCCAAAAATACCATATCACAACTAACTATAATAAAAAAAAGGTTCATTTTCAAAAGGAGTACCATAGACACCATTATGTCACATTATTTTATGATTGATATTAGTGGATATTTGGCAATTCTGCTCTGTGTGGCAATTATTTGTTGTGTGGTGTGTTGTGTGTTGTTATTATTATTATTATTATTATTATTATTATTATTATTATTACAGTGTTCTGCATGCATGGTTTCATTTTTAATATCTTGCTGTTAGCTGAAAAGTTATAATGGGTTGAACTACAAATACATCTAAAAGCATCCAACACCATGGTTACTTTTTATAAGGGACTACAGTTTCCATTAAAACCACAATTTCCATTGACACTTTTCATTACATCCTCAGCAGGTAGTAGTTCTGAATTTTTTATAAGCATGACTTTTCTTTATTATTTCATGTGGAGAAAATTGGCCTCTATGTTTTTTTTTCTCATACAAAAATAATCGAATTTTAAGACTGCGGTCAAGGCTGTGGTTTGTCCTTCGTCTCCTTTAATGTCTCGGATTGTGGTGTATCTTAAGTGCCTCTGGAAACAGTTTGGATTTGGTCATCAATGAGCCACAAACACATCATTTTTGACATTAGTAAACCGAATGATTCCAAGACTGACTCAATTGCTGAAAAATACCACATTTCCCAGAATTCATTTGGACCGACTGAATCCGCCATATTGAGCTCAGCAGAACGCGCTGGCAGGAGAGAGAGTGTTCACAACATTGACATGTAAGTGTGTAAACAGCTGCGGTTTTATAGAAATATATGCTTCCTGTTTGTCGACGTTGACATCTTCATTAGCGCGAAGGGGTTTTAATGTCACAATCTCGCCGACATTGATCTCCGAGCTGATTAACGGAGCCTGTAAAAACAGCATCTGGATTAGCCGAGAGAGTTAGCCGTTAGCTTTACGTTTTCATGACAGCGCAGGCGATAAACATTACCGCCGTAATTATTTTCTACTCCGTGTATTTCATTTCGGAGTACTTGATATCTTTCTAATGCTGGAAAGCTGGCACAGTATTTCAAAACACACTTTGTTCGTGCATGCAGATGCTTTGTGCATTCAGTGACACAAAGAGTTATAAGTGCATTCAGGAGCTAATTTTAGCCTGTTAGCTCAGTGTATACATGGTTAGGCGGATAACGTTAAATTATTTATTACATTAGGATAAGTATAATAATATTTATAAAAAAACAACACTCAATGCAGATGACTGAGGTAAACATGCTTAGAGCTTTCTGAACAACGTGCCAGTTTTCAGTTTTAACCAGCGTCAACAGAGCAGAACATCCCTCAGATGACAGTTGTCAAAGATAATCACCGTAAAACTCTTTTGTCCGAAGAATATATTTGAAAAATCGTGTCTACAAAGTCTTTCGAAGTCCTGGGTAGAAAAAAAACATCACGTATGCATATACTTTCATTTATCGTTTGTCTTGTTTCTGTCTGTACATGTAGCACTTACGGCAGAATTTGATATTGACCTTCTCTTCTGTCAATACTGTTTTCTTTGGTTATTTTTTTTACAGAGAAGACGTGGTGTATGAAGATGACACAGACGGTCCAGACGAATGGGGTTCAACCCCTCAGCAAGACCTGGGAGCTCAGTCTATATGAATTACAGAGAACTCCACAGGTAACGTTAAGTAAAACTACAATTGTATTATTGTCCAGAGTTTTTTCATTTAGGTTTGTAAAATACTGTTAATGAAACCTTGTTAGGAGAGACTGTTTTGATATATGTACATTCTCATGGTCAGTTGTTTAAATTAATAGTCAATGAATCATATTTAACCTTAATGCACTGTCCTATTCAGTGGCTTATTGTCACTGGCATAACAGAATATTCAAATGACACTCAAAATGCAAGCATCCTCAACCAGGGGAAAATGTTTTTAGTGTTTTTATTTAGTGTTATTTTCCCTCTTCATTTGTCTTTATACATGTATAATTGAGGTTTTTTTTTTTGTTTTTTTGCATGACATGTTTATAAGCTAAATGTACTAATCCATGTCAGGTCATGCAGTCCACAGTGAATGCTGCACTTGCCCCAGAACTATGCACATTAATGATGTACATGATTAATCGACCATCGATGAGGTGTATTTATTTATTGCATTATCAACAATTAACTTCTCATTGATTAATCATTCACATCAATATTGTGTATGTGCATTGGCTCCCTGTCAAATCGAGAAATCATTTTAGAATTCTTGTAATGGTTTTTAGGGCATTGCATGATGCTCCTGAATACATAAAAGAGATGTTGAAACCTTCCAACTCTAGTAGGAATCTGAGATCCTCAAACCAGTTCCTGTTAATTGTTCCTCATTCTAGATTAAAGACAAAAGGACATTGTGCTCTTGAGGTAGTTGCTCCCAAATTGTGGAATGCTCTTCTGCCGAAATGGAGATCTGTGGACACTTTCAAAAAGCAGCTGAAAACTCACCTGTTCAAACTTGCCTATGTGTACATTGTTTTGTTTTAGTACTGTTTGTTTTTTTACTTTTAACTGTGAATGTGCTTTGTCTTAGCCCTCGTTTTACAATTTTGTTGTAAATGACACTGTGTTCTTGAAAGGCGCAATAGAAATAAAATTTACTTGCTTACTTCTTAGTTTTATACTGCTGATACAGTTTTTGCACCTTTGTGCTTCTATAGGAGGCCATCACGGATGGTCTGGAGATTGCAGTGTCTCCGCGCAGCCTGCACAGTGAGCTCATGTGTCCCATCTGCCTGGACATGCTGAAAAACACTATGACCACAAAGGAATGCCTGCACCGCTTCTGTGCCGACTGCATCATCACTGCTCTCAGATCAGGGTTTGTTTAAGTCATTAATGTTTTCATATTTATATTATACAGTATTTTTTTTAGTAATGCAAAATAATATGAATTATGCCAATAGCCTACTGGTCAGTGCATTGACATTTAGCACTGAGGTGGCCATGGCGATCTGAGTTCAATTTCCGGCTTCCTTCCCCTCTCTCCGCTCCACTATACTGTCCTTTAAAATTAAGGTTAAAATCCCTAAAAAAATACAAATTAATATTTTATTCATGTGATTTTTCTGAAGGTTTTTAAATAAAAAAAGTAAATGCCCTTTAAAAAAAAAAACTAATTGATACCTCTAGCAATTACATCGCTCTGATTAGATGTGCACTCGTGTGAGAGTGGAACAAAATAATCCCTTTAATTTTTCACAGACTTGCACTTGTTAAGGCAGGTATTTTATTTAATTGTTTATTTTTAAGATTTATTTTTTGGCATTTTGCCTTTATCGGACAAGAAAGTATGATGTCAGGACGTAAAGCTGGAGAGAGGGATGGGTTCGTGTAAGGTCCACGAGCTGATTCAAACTCTAGATGCTGCAGTGCTGTTGCTCTATATGTTGGCACATTAACCACAAGGCTGTTGGTGCTGATGTTAATTACATTTTTGTTCGTTTGATATTTCATCCAAAAAAGACAAGTAAATATCTTGTCAAAAAGATGCTAGTAAGCAAACAAAAGATGGTATCCACAGTAGGGAAGGCAATTTAATTTTTAAAGCACATTTCAAACTACGACTGTGTGACATCTCAGAGACAAACCAACTACAGTGTATATAAAAGAATTAGAGAAAGCCAATAAAATCATTCATTCATTCATTTTCTTTTCGGCTTAGTCCCTTTATTAATCCGGGGTCGCCACAGCGGAATGAACCGCCAACTTATCCGGCATTTGTTTTACGCAGCGGATGCCCTTCCAGCCACAACCCATCTCTGGGAAACACATTCATACATTCTCATTCACACACATACACTATGGACAATTTAGCTTACCCAATTCACCTGTACCGCATGTCTTTGGACTGTGGGGGAAACCGGAGCACCCGGAGGAAACCCACGCAACCACGGGGAGAACATGCAAACTCCACACAGAAATGCCAACTGGCCCAACCGGGACCTGCCCCAACCGGGGATCGAACCAGCGACCTTCTTGCTGTGAGGCGAACGTGCTACTCATGCAATGAAATATTTATGTCCTGACCTGGATACCATGAGCCCAGAAACTGTAATAAACACTAGTATGTGTCTTCAGAAGTTTAGAACAGAACAAAAAGTCCTTAGAACAGCATTATCAGGGATGTCAAACTCAATTCCTGGAGGGCCGCAGCCCTGCACAGTTTAGATCCAACCCTGCTTCAACACTCTTACTGGTAGGTTTCAAACAAGCCTGAAGGACTCAATTAGTTTGATCAGGTGTGTTTAATCAGGATTGGAACAAAACTGTGGAGGGCTGCGTCCCTCCAGGAATTTAGTTTGACATCCCTGCCTTATATGATAAGTGACATAAAATGATAATAATGTCACTTATTGCAAAAATTTCTGTGACAATATATCACACAACAGAAATAATTTATTATCACAGGCCTACCCAAAACACTGTTGCCATGTAAATGTTACTGTTTTTTTTTGCTTAAAATGTTGTCTTGTACAAGGCCTCTTAGCATAAATGTCTGTCAAAGAAACTAGTAGAGGTTTTGACCAGTAACTGTAAATAATGGTATTCCTTATATCACAACTAAATAAATGGAAAGGAAGATTTAACCAATTCCTATTAATAAAAATATAATCCCATCCAATATTTTCATATTTGAGAAGCTGTTTTAGTCAGATACACTTTACAACAGGGAACCATTTCTGTTTCATGTCATTTTATGCAGTTAATGTTCATTGCCTAATTCCTGTGTTATTCTCAGGAATAAGGAGTGTCCAACATGCAGAAAGAAGCTGGTGTCTAAGCGCTCTCTCCGTCCAGATCCTAACTTTGACGCTCTGATCAGTAAGATCTATCCCAGCAGAGACGAATACGAAGCCCACCAGGAGAGAGTGCTGGCTCGCATCAGCAAACACAACAACCAGCAGGCTCTCAGCCACAGTATTGAAGAAGGGCTAAAAATCCAGGCCATGAACAGGTTTGCTGTTTAGTATGAGCCATTTTGTCAACACCTATTTATACTGCTTTTACAGAAATCTCTGATTTACTGCTAAGATGATAAAAGTAGTTGTTACTTTACTTATAAACTTGTAATGTTTATTTTGCAGTTTACCTACTACTCCAAGACCGCTTTCTTTGGTTGTGTTTGCTACTTTGAGTGTAAAATGTTAATTTTGCACTTGTTTATTATTTCTTCATCCTGTTTTTATTCCTGGCTTTCCACTATTCCTCCACCCGGGGGCAATGTAGACTGCAACGGGGGAAAAAGCATCAGATTGAAAACGGCAGCGGGGCAGAGGACAATGGGGACAGTTCACATTGCAGCAATGCATCAGTGCACAGTAACCAAGAGGCTGGACCCAGCATCAAACGAACCAAAACCTCAGATGACTCTGGACTGGACATGGACAATGCCACAGAGAATGGTGGAGGAGACATGGCGCTGGATGGAGTCAGCGAGATTGAGCTTGTGTTTCGTCCTCATCCAACACTGATGGAGAAAGAAGACGCCGCACAGACGAGGTGAACCATCACTGGTGCTCACATCACCAACATACTATTTTTCTTTAACTCATTTATTGTTGTTTTAGCTGTAGTTTGGTTGGTTGATTTTGTTATTTAGTATACAAATGTGCAATTTATACCAGGTACATCAAGACTTCAGGGAACGCCACAGTGGACCACCTTTCCAAATACTTGGCTGTCAGATTGGCTTTGGAGGAAATGCGCAAGAATGGAGAGGCAAGCCCCATCAACGTAGAGGCCGCCAGTGAAAAACAGTACACAATCTACATCCCTACAGCAAACAACCAGTTCACAGTAAGTGTGGTGCTTATTCAGTTATTAATGCGTATTGTTTATATTTGGATTATTTTGTTAAATATCATAAAATAGAAAATGTTTATCTTTTGCTGCTGCTCAGATTCTTTTTAATACATCTTTATTTCTATTTAATACATCTTTATTTCGCTTTTACAATGTAGATTGTGTCAAAACAGCTTAACATAGAATATTATAGTACATTAAAACTGTGTCAGTCCAGTTTTCAGTGTTTAAGATGGGACACCAGTTTTTAATTTTATTGCCTGATTTTCAGTAACTTGGAGGCCAAAGTCTTGATGTAACTACAGCACAATCATGTCAGTTTTCTATCAGTTACAAACATGCAATGCTTCTCCAAAGAATAACTCTAAACGTATGCTTTTAGTGAAGCATTTAAAGTATCATTTTACAGTTTGTTGTTTTGACTATTTTGTCGTCATTGTGATTACCTTTGCCATTACGGAATAGCAGTGTTTTCTGATTGTTTTCTACCACTGTATTTGCCATTGCTCAAGTTCAGTCATTTTATAATGTGTTTGAGGTGGAAGTTCATATGAGGGTACAAAATTATCCAAATTAACTATGCATATTTTGCATATTTACCATGCTGACCAACTTAAAACTGCTTGGTATAAAAGTAACCTGAGTTGTGCTTTATAGATCTCTATTAGGGCTGTGCGATATGGACAAAATGGTCATAGTGCGTTGTTTTTTTTTTTTTAAACGAAGATTGCGATTTTATTTGCAATTTTGGCAACTGTTTTTGCTTTTTCAAACAAGCTACATACACACATTCTAAATGTATTCAGTGCACAAGAAGTGAATAACAAAAACTTTCACAATGAAATAACAGTATTCGGTTTAACAAATAAAACTGTAGTAAAATTGCCTTTAAAACAGACAACATAAAATAAATTAAGATTAACTGACTTCACCTCTAGATTAAAAACATACTGTACACAGTAGTACTGTACTGCTTGATTAAAACGGTAATAAATTGTCTTAAAGACAACATGAAAAAATAAAGATGAACTAACCTCAATTCCAGTCATAACAATAAATAAAACTATCGTAAATCAAAACCACCTATTCGGTTCTCCCTTCAACTTTGTTGTGCACGAAGTGAGCTCTGATTCGTTAACATCTTTCTCCCGCTCAGCTTAGCTGTAATTGCCCAGTGTGCTGATTAATTGCGCAGCCCTGATCGTTATGTTATTGACAATTTAATTGCAATTTTTACATATTTTCATAAAGATACATTTGTCAACCCAATTATAAGAACATAGTACTAAATACAGATGTGAATGAGGTATAAAGCTTGTCTACTTTAAACCTCTTACAGTCGTAGACGAATTCACATTTGATCAGATTGTTTTCAGTGTAAGAACTCCAACTACTCTGGCTTCTGACAGAACTTCACTGTGTTTTATAAAAAACACACAGCTCTTAAATTAAGTAATACAAGTCACCAGCGTCCTTTTTATATGGTGTTGTGCTCCCATAAAAATGGTTGGTAGATTTTAATAAAAGAGAAGTGTCTTGATGAAATCTGAACATGACTGATGACACGAATGTTCATCTAAATTAGTACCAGGTGGAAAGTAATGCATCTGGACTTACTAAAGCAGAAGTTTACCTGTTCTTACAGGGAAGTAACTTCACATAAAAGCTATGAGTTGTGTCATCCTACAGACTGTTTTTGATGACCAGTAGTGTTGATTTTGCATGATTTTCCTCACCATGACATTCTATGTTTTTTTTTTCCCTGTCAGGTCCTGAACGGCTCTTTCTCCCTGGAGTTGGTGAGCGAGAAGTACTGGAAGGTCAACAAGCCCATGGAGTTGTACTTCGCCCCAACAAAGGAGCACAAATGAATCCTGTGAGACACAAGGGTCGAAACTGACCCAGGACAGATTGAAGGTTCATCCTCTCTTCTCTCTCTCCCTGTTCCTTTCTGTATTTTTCCTCGCTGTTTCTCCTCATCTGGAGTTTACTAATCTCTGGATCCCTCAATAACTGTGCTGCTTTGATTTTGTTTTTTAATGTCTTTTTGTATGGGAATGAGACTAGGGTCATTCATCAGGGCGGGTCATCCATGTTTTGGAATCATCCCCCCTCTTTAAGTTGACACAATCGTTGTTACATGTGAAGTCCTTTTTGCATCAAGAGGACTGTGACGTTGCCTTCAACAAGCCAAAATTTTAGTCTACAATATGGAAATTGCAACCGCATCATCATCATGAGGATGTCCTCTCGAGTGCTTCATGAAAGACTCCATCAGAAAGTGGCTTTTGTAGCCAATGGCGCTGTCCATTATTATCCAAGTTGACCAATGATTTAAGAGATTTCAAGTGCATTTTCTGACAACACCACTCCTGTAGCAGCAACATTTGTTCACAAATCTGACTGCATCTTAACACTGTGCACCAGTACAATGTGTTGGCTTGGGTCACATGACACCGTCATGTCAGTCATCCGTAGTACTGTGTTGGTCATCAGATGTTTCGGGGATTGTACATACTACTATCACTTTATAGACGAACTACCTGGAACATGTATATTAACACCATTGCTACAGATATTATAGTACCGTTTCATAAACACACAAGTTGGCAGTTGTATATTTGGACCCGGTTTTTGATAGTTGCATTTCTTCTTAGATGCTTCATCTAAAGACGTGAAAGACACCTTTTAGAGCATTACGTGTTTTTAGTTTGACATCCTCGACATTCATTTGAGTTCATGTTGTGGTTTGGAAAAAAAAATGTATAAGACGTTCTTTGTTTGCAAAATAAATAAAAAAATGTATGCAAATACTGCTGTCAGTCATTGGGTAAGGTTGATCAGTGGAGTAGTGACAACACATCCCCAGTAGATGGAGCTGGTGGGTCAGTTATTTACGTTTTTAAACAATGATAGAAAAGGAAGATAACACTAGGTTATTTGCCATTGTGTAAAAACACCCACAATGCAAATTATTAAAAGTGGGAAATATTTGCAGGCGTGTTTAATAGGCATAAAGATGTGCCCCTTGCATTTATTTGAGTTGACCAAAACTAAATTCTAGACAATATTATAAACTGATGATTAGTTTCATGGAAAAGGAATACTTTTTAGACAGGATTTTAATAAACATATATGATAAAAACAACCATTTTTAGCAGTGTTAAATGTAATGCTTATTAATGACGATTAGGTGAGTGATAAATTTACAGTGTAAACTTTAGAATTTACATATTACACATTTCAACTTAATGTGAAAATAGCTGCACAAACAACAGATGTGCTGGTATGTTTTTAACATGAATCAGCATGTTTAACATTTAAGATTCCTTACAAAAATAAACAATGGTTTCCTTAAAATAAAACAACAGTTTTGTATATAAACCACTCTAATCGCAACCACTTTTGCTACTCTAGCCATATTTAACCATGGCATTTACAGTAAAACTGGTTATACAAATAGTTATCAATATCCATTAAAAGTATGGTTACACTGATGATAAACCATGGTTTACGTTTGTGTGAAATATATTAGGATGTTTCTTGCATGCTTTAGCCTGTTCAAGCGATGGATAGCTGGACAGACAGATGAAGATCAAAAGGTCTTGATCAATGAATGCAGTTATTTATGTTTCTGTTGGCATCCCCGTAATTGCGTGAAAAATTTCACACATGGCTTCTCTTGCTTACACGGCTTTTAATTTTTCAATACGTGTTTTGTCAGCTATCGCAAATGGTTATGGAATAAAAAAGCATCTCGTTTTTTTTCTTGTATTGATTTATCGTCATACGTTTTTCATTGTGCTTTATTATAAATCTGACTTTATAAATTTACTTTGAACAAATTACTAAAACTTTCAATTTGCATATGTATCAGTAAATGCTGTCATTGATATTTATGCTACTAGGATTCCCTTATGAAAAATACCCCTTAAGAAAGAAAGATTGAGGTCATTGTGATCAAACCATGGTAGCCACAAATTAACCATGGAAATCTTATTAATTCTAGTTCAACCACAGTACTGTAAGTCTCTGTCATTTAATGTCAGAGTCTTTGGCAAAGTAAAAACATGGTTAATTTTTGTGAGGGATGCTTTTCATTGTTGGTTTAATGGATATAGTAAGCTAATGCTAACACAGGTTGCCTCATTAAAAAAAAAAAAAAGTCATCAACACACTGAAGTATAGACTTACTCCATATTACGTTTTTGTAGCATTATACATATTGCCCAAGCTCGGTTCTCAGTTGACCTGAGTCGTTAAAATATCTGAAGAGGCAGGTTGCACCTGAAAGGAAAGACGGCTAACATTGTTGCCTCACTTCCCAGGGAATGACCTTGCAGACAGTGTTTATGCACAAAGGCACCTCATAAAACTCCTTTCGGACGGACTTCAGAGGCAGAATGAAGGTTTAATGATCAACAAAAAGACTATTATCCCTAACCTCATATTTAACAAAAAATGACATTATAAAGTTGTTCAAAATTGTACATTTACACATACTGTCAGCTCTTAATGTCAGGATAGTGAGGTTTACCTCTTTACTAGCTGACCTCAGTTACACAACCACCTAAACCTCACTCCCATCCGGGTCATGGCACCAATGTAACCCTTCTGTTTCTACATGTCTCACACTTAGAAGGTTTCGTTTAACACCTTTTAACATGGAACTTATGTATGTTAACCGAAACTCTAACATAATTTCTAGTGCACCTCTTGAGGCCAGGTAAGTGAGGTTTACCTCTTTATAGCTGACCTCAGTAACTCAACCACCTTAACCTTACTTACAACCAGGTCACTACACTGAGAGTGTACTCTCACTAGGCATGGCTAACTTGAACCATGCCGATGCACAATTGCCCCGCTCCCATTTTCCCACACTCACACTGGATTTTACCAGAGCACATTTGCGTCATCAGTGATGCGACTGTTCAGTATAACAGGAAGTGAAGTGCTCTCGCTCAGCACAGTGGAGATTGCTTTAGTTATATCGTATTAGGAGCTTTCCTGAAGGAAATATGAAACAGTCTCCTAAAAGTGACGTTCTGTCTTCAGTTTCACGCTCAGGCACGCTTTGCACTCGCACTACAAGCGTACCATGTCAAAGCCCAATCGAACCGCGCTTTGGCATACTTCTTCCAACTGGGCCAGGGCCCGATTCGGAGCACTCACACTTGTCAAACAAACCAGGAAACGCGTCCAGGCACGGTTCAGATAGTCTAATGTGAGTACACCCTGATACAAACCTTCAAATTCTCCTCACACCTCCCCAACTGGGATTGAATCATGGCACCTCAGAAATGGAAGGTGGCTGCATTAACAAGAATGCTTAAGATCCCAGCTTCTGGTGTACTTCACTAAAACAACCTTTGAGGATAACGCCCCATTCACACGGGGCGTCAGCATCAACGTTGACGCTGAAGCCTCGTGTGAATGGGGCGTTCCAAGGGAGTGAGGTTTATCTACACAACTTTTACTTGATGGCCTTCTGTTACCCTTACCCACCTACAACGCACCAATGTAAACTCACCAGATCTGCTCAAACCTTTCCAGCTGGGATTCAATCCAGCACCTCTAACAAGGAGGTTCTTTTCACAGAGCGAAGAGGAAGCTGAACCTCACGGCATCACACAAATGCGTTTCACTGGTGCTCTTAGGGTGGTCTTAATCTCCATGCGGTCGGGGTCATGACAGGGGCTGCTTACACCCCACTGCTTCGAAAGAACAGAGAGCAGGAGCCTCCCACATCAAAGAAGGGCCATGCATTTGTAAAAGCCCCTGACAGGATACCCGTATAACCTTAAATGCTCTGGCATTTTCACAGATCAAAAACCATCCCGGTGAACCTGTCAGGCTGACGTTTGCCAGATTTTTAACTCTTGATCATCTCTCAACAAAGTCAGTCATTAAGTCACCATGAAAAGAAAGTTACGGTAGCCGTTGTCACTATTCTTACAAAAAATCAAATGTTGCAGCTTCTTGAACCAAAAAAGGTGTAGAGCTGGAATGATTTTGTTGTTCCATAATCTCAGGTTTTCCTGCCTTCGCTATGGAAGGCAGCTGAGGCCAAAAAGATTTAAATGAAATGAAATGATCAGCCCACAGATCGACTATTTTATCACATCAACAAATGACAATGTTCATTCATGATGGATTTAGAGGAGCTTAGTGGTGTTCATATGCAATTATCAGGCATATAAATCCAGCTGATTCAACAGAATCAACCTGTGTCGATGGGTACAAACAAAAGACATTCCAAACAGCGTCCTATTATGCTCAAACTGCATGTTGACATTCATTTTTAACATTAAATCCTTTGGCCTCATAGCCTTCCATACTCACACTTAAGTTATTTTAGTTAAGAAATTGTAGTTTTTAAAATGTTAAAAATAACTATAATAGACAATTAATATATAATAAATGTATTATGTTATAATCAAATAAATGACTTTCAAGAAATACATATTGTATATATTGGAAAATAAGGATTGATTTAATACATCCGCATACTTTTTGGGCAGATTAGTTGGCATCTGCTTGTTGTTGGTTCGTCTGAGATGTAACATGAGATTAAAAACTCTATTAATATTTGGATGATGTTTTAAACTGTTCTGAGCTTTTAGCGGGTCAATAATCACTGTCAGCATTACATCACTAACACCCGTAGTTTAATGCTGCCTTTCAGTGGTTGGCAGACGGCAATATTATGCAGATATTCCCAGGCAGTCACAACTCGGGCCCTTATTTCAACTGCGCTGAAGGCTGAATGAGAATATTCTCCAGCTGTTTCCACATGCACTGTACTGAACAATTGAAGATTCATCCTTTGACAGATCAGGAACTGGCTGTGATTAAAACCTCCGTAGCCTCCAAATGTAGAGCTGATGCATTAAATCCAATTGCTTAGGCTGAGGTCAGAACAATTTATATTTGATTTCTTTATTTTAGTTTGTTTCTCTTGCTTAAGAAGTGTATTACAGTTGTTTTCTGCTCCTTTACATTCCAGTAAACACTAGTGCAATGCCATTCAGTTCTAGTGCATAGTGTACTTTTTGGCAATAGCTGGAGAGGACAATGTTCCACCAGCATCCACAGGAAAAGAAGTAAAACAGTAACTCATTCATTCACTTTCCTTTGGCTTTGTCCCTTCATTTATCAGGAGTCACCACAAAGGAATGAACTGCCAATTCATCCAGCAAATGCCCTTCAAGCTGCAGCCCAGTACACTGAGAAACACCCATACACACTCACGTTCACACACATACACTTTGGCCAATTTAGTGTATTCAATTCCCCTATAGCGCATGCGTTTGGACTGTGGGAGAACATGCAAACTCCACACAGAAATGTCAACTGACCCAACCGGGGCTCGAATCAGCGACCTTCTTGCTGTGAGGTGACAGCGCTAACCATTGATGACCTGTTTTCAGAATAACTGATAAGTTTCTCAAATCTATAACAATAAACTGTAAATACAAAGAAAACAAAGAATCTCTAAGCGGTCGCTTTATATACATATTTGGCATGGTATGAAATGTTTGAAATGAAATGAAACAGCCAATCACATGGCAGCAACTCAATGCTTTTAGGCATGTAGACATGGTCAAGATGATCTGCTGCAGGTCAAACTGAGCAGCAGAATGGTTGTTGGTGCCAGACGGGCTGGTCTGAGTATTTCAGAAACTACTGATCTACTAGGATTTTCACACACAACCATCTCTAGGGTTTACAGAGAATGGTCTGAAAAAAGAAAATATCCAGTGAGAGGCAGTTCTGTGGGCGCAAATGTCTTGTTCATGCCAGAGGTCAGAGGAGAATGGCCAGACTAGTTCGAGTTGATAGAAAGGCAACAGTAACTCAAACAACCACTCGTTACAACTGAGGTATGCAGAAGAGCATCTCTGAATGCACGTCCAAACTTTAGGCAGATGAACTACAGCAGCAGAAGACCCCACCGAGTGCCACTCGTCAGCAAAGAACAGGAAACTGAGGCTAGAATTCACACAGGCTCATCAAAATTGGACAATCGAAGACTGTAAAAATGTTGCCTGCTCTGCTCCGAGTCTGGATTTCTGCTGCAATATCGGATGGAAAGGTCAGAATTTGGCATCAACAACATAACAGCATGGATCCATCATGCCTTGCATCAATGGTTCAGGCTGCTGCTGGTAATGTAATGGTGTGGGGGATATTTTCTTGGGACACTTTGGGCCCATTAGTACCAATTGAGCATCATGTCAACACCACAGCCTATTTCTGCTGACTATGTCCATCCCTTTATGACCAGTGTACCCATCTTCTGATGGCTACTTCCAGCAGGATAACACTCCATGTCATAAAGCGCAAATCATCTCAGATTGAACACGTATCTTGAACATGAAAGTGAGTTCAGTGTTCTCAAATGGCCTCCACAGTCACCAGATCTCAATCCAATAGAGCACCTTTGGCATGTGGTGGAACGGGAGATTTGCATCATGCATGTGCAGCTGACAAATCTGCTGCGTGCTGATATCATGTCAATATGGCTCAAAAATCTCTGAGGAATATTTCCAGTAGCTTGTTGAATATCTGCCACAAAGGATTAAGGCAGTTCTGCAGGCAAAAGGATCCAACCCGGTACAAGCAAGGTGTACCTAATAAAGCGTCCAGTAAGTGTATTACAATTATATAGGACATTTGCAGTTTTATTGTTTTCTGATATAGATTTCTGAAAAATACAAAATGAATACAATAAATTACAATAAAAGCCATGTAATGTTTTGTAAAAGCAGAACATTCACCTGTTCTGTCTATATAAACACAACAACTGATAAACATTTCTCTGTTTACAAAGTTCTTGTAACCTTAATTTGCTACCTTGACTGTATCTTAAACTATTTTCTCATCTTCCTGTCGTGACGTTCTACAGTTTGTAAAGTGTGAATGTTGTGACATGTTGTTTATGTTGAAGTGCCATTTTGTTCTGAATTACAACCTCATCAGCCACTCAGATAATAGTACAAACTGTGCTGTGTTGTGATTGGTGCTCTGAGTGTGAATGCTCACTCTCAACACTTTCTTCCTTTGTTTATTGGGTAACAGATATGCCAGCCTGGGCACTGTGCCACCATTAGGGCTTTTGGGACAATTGTTGGTGTGCTGTTGCTACAAGTTGTTATTTGACTTCCTAAATGGGAGGAACTCCAGAGGGACGTTGTGTTCACTACAGCTGCTGTTAAAGCCTCGAGCCACTTCTCAAGCAGACCATGAACTACACGTACAAAGTCAGAGAGCTTATCTTAAAGTGGGGATGTGATTCATGATTACTGATAAAAATGCAGCATATTTTTTACCATGACGTGGCCTTGTAGTAGACCCATTTTATGATGTTATTAACCTGTTAGTTTTCTATTAAAGGAAATCATAAAAATGCGTGTTTAAAGTTTGACTGAAATTATCATGTTTTATGATGATAAACAGTATCATAATTTTGATCTGCTGCAAAAAAAAATAGGTATATCAACACAAATAAGTAAAATAGGTAATACACTCTCAGAAATAAAGGTACGCGAGCTGTCACTGAGGTGGTACCTTTTCAAAAGGTACACATTTGTACCTAAAGGGTCCATATTAATAACTCAAGGGTACAAATGAATACCTAAGTACAAGTGATGCTCTTTAAATTTGTAGGTACTAATATATACTTTTGAGGTACCAATATGGACCCTTTAAGTACAAATGTGTACCTTTTGAAAAAATACCACCCCAGCGATAGCTCACATAACTTTTATTTCTGAGAGTGTACAATAAAGTCTTTTGTAAAGATAAATGCACAATATGTAAGTATTTGTAACTGTTTTCATTAAAATTAATCGCAAATGTTTTGAAGAATGTTTAGATTCAGATACAAGAAATTTTAACTAGTGACATGAACTGCATCCTGTGTGGCCATGCTAACCATGTCTAACACCCTCAATTTTCAGTTAGGTTTTACATATTGCATGTGTTTATCTGTTGTGTGTTTTATCAGACTGCACAAGAGCACCGTTATGGTAAAGTATATGCACAACTAGTGTTTCTTTCCATGCTGATGAACAGTTAATGTGACTTTTTCCAGTTTTATACGGTTCCTGTTACAGCATCAACGTTGTGATGTAATTAAAATACAATCAGTTAGATAGTCTTCAACTTTCATTTAGTTGTTCAAGCTTAAAAGGAGATAAAAAGCTGTTTACACCCGTCAGGATCAGCAAGCTAGCAGAACACCATTGAAAATACTGGAGTAAAATAAATGTCCACATTTTAAAGACATGGCAGTGGAGAATTTAATCGAATGCAGTGCTTCTGGTACAATCTGGCACCCACTTTATATCGTATATCAATCAGGCAGTGGAGATCATTGATTTTTAAAGAAGACAGACCTTAAACATGCTGATCTTGCAACTGCATACAGCTCACCAGATGTGCTTGACCCAGGTTATTGCAAAATTAGAAGTCCTTTAGCATACTTCTAAATATACCCTGTAGAACCCTAAAATGTGTGATAAACAGAACTGCTTCTTCTACATGTGATCATTACTGCAAGAACCAGAAGAGATGGACTGTGGCATAATAAGAGCTCTGCTGCTTTTATGCCACGTCACGCTCATCTCTCATAAGCAATTGCTTCAGCACTCTCACATCATTTTGGCAGCTTAATAATAAGTGTTGAATTCTTTAGCTCGTGCATAAACATGATTTCTGCAGGGCTCCTATGGATGTAATGACGACCACTCCCATGATTTCACAGCATCATCGAACACAGCTTTGTTTGTTGTGAATACAGGTCCTCTATTGTGGCATACTGTGCATAGAATGAATAAATTCACATCAACAGTGAGAAATACTGTTACAGGAGTTATGCAAATACTTTAGTTTTCATAGCTTTTTTAGTTTAACACGTTAACAAATGAAGCCTAAACAAACATCAAAGAATCAGAATATCTTTTGTAGTCTAGAATAAAGGGAACGTGTTTAAAAATAACTATCCTACGTTTTCAAGCATTTGGGGTTGTGATGAAAAGCAGTGCAAATACAACAATCTGAATATTGTTATGGATTAGAAAGTGAAAAATTGTAATTGAAAGTTAAAATAAAATAAATAAATATTCTCATCTTATTTTCATCCATTTTTTCCTGGGCCAGGTCAAAGAGGCAGCAGTCTTAGGAGAGAAGCCCAGACACTTCCTCCAGCTCTTCCTGGGGGATCCCAAGGCAATCCCCAGCCAAGAGACAGTCCCTCCAGCATGTCCTGGGACTTCCCGAGGACTCCTTCCAGTGGGACATGCCTGGAACACTTCCTTAGGTAGCAGTCCAAGAGTCATCCAAAACAGATGCCCGAGCCACCTCAGCTGACTTCTCTCAATGTGGAGGAGCAGCGGCTCTACTCCGAGCTCCTCCCGGGTGACAGAGCTCCTCAACCTATCTATAAGGGTGCGCCCTGCCACCCTGCGAAGGAAACTCATTTCAGCATCTTAAAAACAAAATTTTGTCCATTCGCTTAGAGTCAGAACGTAGTGCCTTTTCGAACAGCTCCTTCACCACAACCGACTGGTACATCGACAGCATTACTACACCAATCCGCCAATCAA
>CAIGQQ010035826.1:9621946-9647096 GCA_903798035.1 Danio albolineatus | reverse complement strand
GGGGGGGTGAGATGTTGTGTTCACAAGTGAGGGAAGGATGGGGGGGAAAAAAAACAATAATAATAAATAATAATTATTAATTTTATACATTACATAAAAAAAAAATTGTTATTCATTATGTCAATAAATATATAAAATCTTGGTTTAAATCAAGTGACATGAAACTAAAACTGAAAAGAAAATGAATTGCCGAAGAAGAGTCTTTATGAACATGAACATTATGAATGATCGTATATTATTTTAAGTAAGTATCATATTACAATACTGAAAGTCACTGAACAGAATAGTTCAACATATTAAGCAGAATAGAAAAAAAAAAAGATGTATACAAATAGTGTCAGTTTTCAATACTGATATGAGTGTCCATTAGAACAGATGTTCTTTTCTTCTGCTCTCTGGACAGTCTGCAGACTTAGTAATGAGTCCCAGAAGGACTTTTTTGCCCATGGGATATGAATGCTTTACAGCCGAGCAAAGAGAATTTATCTGAACTGTGACCAAACTCTGAGTAATAAATCCTCCTCTGGGACTGTGAGCCATGCTACATCAACTACTGAATTACCCATTAAGAGATTTAATATAATTGGTTATTTAAAAACCATTTTGAGAGTGATTCTATAGTTGATTACTACACTCAGGAGCAGATTAGAATCGACCAACTTTCAAATATGCTCAAAAATATTTGCAGAGGTAACTACATACAGGTTTCTATAAGCTATGAGATATAAACATGTCATGTACATGCACACATAATCTCTCTTTCTTTGCACATGCTCCCTCTCTGCCTGCCTGTGACTGATTCAAAGCGGGAACTAGGAGATCTAATGCGACAACTGACACTGTGAAATATTGAGCTGCAAAGAGGTTTTAAATTGTATTTAACATGGCAAATTACCAAAAAATAAATGGAATAAGTTAAATGTCTGAATATTTCCATTTGCTGATTCACTGTTTGAGCAATGAACGTAGTGTATACGTTTAAGAATACAGTACGTAATTTAGTCTAAATTAATACTCATTGTCATTGTGTAAGCATGAAAACTTTCCTTTTTGTTTAGAGATGTTTTGAGATGGATCATGGAAGAACATTACATGTCTCCTAGAAATCCTGTCAAATTAAGAGGACGACAATGACTATTTGCAGGCAGCCAATAAAGACCATGGGATCACATTTTACACATTACAAATCCCAAGTAAGTTTTGTGCCAGGAGACCAATTACTGACAACCTATTTCAGGCATTGCTTCTAAAAAAACAATAACTTGATATAGCATATCTTTCTAATTTAGTGTGCACTTTGATCTTTGCAGACATATAATAGCATAGCAAGAAATAGCATAAGGGCATGTGGTTCATCCACAAGATTGTGACAACACAACAAGACTCAATAATAGTCAATGCTGCCATTATGTGCCTGTTTACATGAATGCATTCTGTGTCAAATGTATAAATAATAAATGCACATGGAGGATATCTGCCTACAGCCAAAACTACAATGCCTCTTTCTCTCCTCTCCTAGCCTGTTGTTCATCTTCTGGCAGCGTGGGCATGTAAACATCTTAATATTAAACTTGCTCACTGCATGATTCATTACAAATTAAATTACTTGTCTAATCATTGACTTCAGCAGAACTCTGGATATGTATGCCAATGCTTTTGTAAATCAGGGCTGCCAGTGATGTAGGTAGTTTCTCTGATTTCCTAGCAAATGTAGTTGTTGGTAACAACACAAGTCTGTCCTCAAATAGCTCTGCTTGTGGGTGGATCTGCATAGTCATGCCTCAAAGGATGGCTACAGTCAATGCGTTTGCATTTTTGTGCAAGTGTCCTGTCTAAATGAGTTAATGACAGACATGTACCCAAAGCAACGTACGAATGAGGATAATGGAAGCACTTCAGGCAGGTCACCACAGAGCAGTGATATATAAACGCCAAAGTCAAAGTTGGATAAAACAGAAATGGAAAAAAATATTAATTTTCAAAATGGACAAAACTCTATGCTGAGCACTGTACAAAATAGTTTTTCCTCACTCAAAATGGTAAAATGCCCATGAAGGGATTCTCAGAGGAGCTCTTGAAACAAAGACTATATTCATGTCTTTATATAGTGAAACAGCAAATGCTGTCTTTCTGCAAAAAATAAATAAATAAAATGAAATATTCAAATGCCAGTTCTCATCACAATTTGATCATGTACAGTGCTACACTAGAATAATCATTCAGAAATTCATGCCCAATTCGTTGACATTCCTAAGGAGAAATTTTGGATGAAGCCTGAGTTTTTAAAAAAAAAAATAATAATAATAATTTAGCTTAAAGCGACTAATGGGATACTTAAGGTGTGACCCTGAAAGCATATGTGTTTTTAAAACGTGTTATAAAGAAAGATAACGTGGTTTAGACGGGAACCGCATGAACTCAGAACTGAGACATGTCTTCAAAGGCTGTTAAAAGAAACGAGAGGTCAATCAATAACCTCACACCTCTTCTAGTGTCTGATTTTGGGGCCTTAAAAACCATGTCACATCCTGTTTGACACGCCTGTATAAAGAAAAACGATCTTAATTGAGTCCCTAAATAGTATCAGTAAAAGGAAATAGTTTCAGGCTGTTGTGCCAAAGTTTTTTTTTTAAACCTGTGCTCTGCTGTGTCTTACGTAAGAGACCACAACTATGAAAATGGCAACGCTCTTATATAATCAGGCAATGCAAAATGGCATTAAAAGGCTTTAGTGTGCTGCTAAATTTATTATTTTTCACACACCACATTGTTACTTTGGATCAAGAATACATGTTGCTTTAATAATACGATGGCTGGGGGGTGGCTTTTTAAACTTTGCACAGAACTGCTTTCTAGTCTGAGCAATAGTAATTCTGTGTGGTTTTTATGAGTCACCTCATTCAGCGGCTCTGCACTTTTACCAAAGCAGTGTTGTACTGAACTATTCAAAATGGAAAAACTTACTTGCACAGAGCCAACACACTGCAAAGTTTTAAAAATGAGTTTTGAAAATGTTATTCAACATGAAAGCATTTCGTCTCATATTCTATACACCAGGGGTCACCAAAACTTGTTCCTGGAGGGCAGGAGTCCTGCAGATTTTAGCTCCAACCCTAATCAACACAAGCTAATAAAGGTCTTACTAGGTATACTTGAAACATCCAAGCAGGTGTGTTGAGGCAAGTTGGAGTTAAACCCTGCAGGGACACCGGCCCAACCAGGAACAAGATTAGTGACCCTTGGAACACATCATTTAATAAGACATTAAGTTCCTCCATTAGATAGAAAAATAAACAAGCGTGCTTTGATTATGAACTCAGAGATCAAAAAGTATTTTGAAGTGCCCATGGTAACAATATTGTGCATATTCATTACATTACAGAATACAGTTTGACGTATATAGCTTAATATGATAGGACATTCCCAGATTGACCCAATGCCCAACTAACACAGCACTTAAGAGACCTAAAACACTCTTCGTTTTAATAAATGGGCCATTGAAATGGGCCTGCAGACCAAATGCCAAATTAATGTTTAACACAAAATTTCACTGTCTCAGCTCTCTCCACTACTGCGGTACTTAATCCTCTTAAAACAGCAAGTAATCAGAATGGAAATGATTGTTCCCATGATTGCAATTTTCAAATGTGGACCCACACATTGAAGTAAAAAACAACAACAAAACCTTTCCCGTGCAATCAAACCAATGAAATTTGTTTAATCCAGGGGAAAAATATAACTTTCAGGAATGATAAATGAAAGTTTAGTCAATCCAAAGTCATAATGGTTTATTAAATTTTGCACCTTTTTTGTAACAAAACAAACAAAAAAAAAGAAATCAGGTTTAACAAAAGTCTTGAATGAGGAGACATTATTTGATGTTAAAAGTGGCATCATCGTCGCTGGCGTCCTCAGCATAAAGCAGACCTAGATAAGAATCTATGTAAAAACAAGACTGTGGCACAGATTCGATTTGACTGGAAAGAATGCTTGTCAGGTTTACATATTAGACACTTACATAAGTTGTATAAAAATGCTATAAAAATGCAAAAATTACAATCCTATTGAAGCATTTTGGCTCCATTTAAAACGAGCCTTTAGTATTTCATGATCTAAGACTAACTATACAGATATTAATCTCATCTTCAATTAGCAAGGCATTAAACTGATGTCAGCTCACTCATGATGACCAAGCAGTGAATACAGGAACTTTCATGAACTTTGTTTAGACTATGATAATAAACTTGTTCATGTCAATAAATTTACCATCTCCAAACATCACTTCAAGTACTGGCTTTCACAGAGAAATAACAAATAAAAGAGACAGAAAGAAAAATCTATATACATGGTAATTATGCAATATGCAAAGGCTTTATGTTGCTTTGGGCAACACTATGAGCATGTTTGAGTTCTGTGTCCACAGTTCTAAGACCGGCGCATCAATGTGACTGCTGTTCATCTGCTTGAGTAAAGACCAGATCCTGGCACCCTTCAGTTTTTACCCAACGCCTCTAAAAATGGGCTCCACTCGTTTTTCTCTAGATTATATACCTCCATTGAGTTGAGGAACTCATTGCCATCAAATCCCCCGACAGCACACAACACACCGTTCAACACCGCCAAACCTGCGTTACTCCGTGCTGATGTCATGCTTCCCAGCATCCTCCACTCATTTGTGGCTGGATCATAAACCTCCACACAGCGCAGAGCGTGAGAGCCATCAAATCCTCCAACCACAAAGACCTTTCCTGAAAGCAGTTGAAAATGGCATAAAGGGAAAGCTCTGAATTTGACAGACCTGCATCACTACTTTCCAACAACCAAGAGCTGCTAGAAAAGACAGGCATTTACACGCCTACTATTTTACCTTCATACACAGCCACACCAGCTCCACGACGAGCCACATTCATGGAGGCCACTAAGGTCCAAGTGTTGTTTTCTGGGTTGTAGCGTTCCACTGAGTTCAAGCAGTTCCAGGACTCAGCACCACCAATCACATACATGTACCCACTCAGCTCGCACACTGCTGCCTGGTGTCTCCCTAAACACAAAGAGGCAGTGAACAACAGTCAGAGTTAAAATAAATAAATAAAAAATATATAGGAAAAGGCGAGCTGACATACTGATGTTGAGGGGTGCACAGCTGGTCCACATTTTTGTCACTGGGTCAAAGGAGTCACAATTCTTCAAGCCCTTCTGACCACAGGGATCAGATCCTCCCACTACAAAAAGCTTGTTTTGCAAGGAACACACACCTGAGAAGAAACGGGATTAAGGATTACCCAACAAATAGAAAACACCTCCTGCTCTGTATTTCCCAACTATGATATAACATCACCCATCAGACATTATTCAGCCTCTATATATTAGTTAGCAATATATTACTGCGACATAAAAAAAATAAAAAGCTGTACTCTGCTTGCTTCTAACTGCTTACACATACTACCTAGATCTCCACGTGCACATTGTGCTTCCATGTGCCATGTTGCCACTTTGTTGTCTAGCTGCCAGTTTCTCTATTGCAGGCTATGTCTCAGTAGCCTGTGAATTTGTAAAGTTTCAGCTCAAAAACCCATCAGATAATTTATTATAGGCTTCAGATTCTGACCATTCTAGTGTCTGAATACATTGTAGCTGTTTTTATAGCCTATGGCTTTAAATCCAAATCAGCTGCTTCTCCCCGCCCACCACTCCGAAATGCATGTCTGTGTCTCAGCTTGAGATACATCAGATGAACAGCACAGGGAGAGACTGCCTCGAATAAAGCAGATTAGCTCATTAGTCAAAAATAAAGTTGATGTATTTGTGGTGGAGTTTATTTAAGCCTTTCTGAAATGAGGCTCACACCACACAAATGCCATTTGCAACACACACGCATGTGCGCGTGCATGTATGCATGCATGTGGAGTTAAACCCTGCAGGGACCAAGATTGGTGACCCCTGTTTTATAAGATACAAGATGAAAGCCTCAGTTTGGTGCAGTTATCATTATGCAAAAATAAAGTAAATATTTGGATTTGTTTGAATTGAAGATTAGGTTATGCAGGCTATTTAAAAAATATATATATATTATATTTGTTTTATGTTATACAAGAACAAATAACTGTAATTTTCTAAATGGAAAAAGGTTGGTTTGTTAGCTGTACACTAAATTATAAAAACTATAGCCTATTTGTTGAGTTTGACGCCAATCCAGGACTAAGGCGATCAGCATCAGCGCTGGTTTGGCAACTCATCTGTGTCAAACAACAATATTCTTATTTTGATTCTTTGGCAAACAAGTTGTAGGCACGTGTGGTTGCATGTGTTACAGTTAATAAACTAATTTTAAAAATCCCAGCAGGAAGGGATTCATACCTGCATTGCAGCGATTGGTGCGGAGCTCAGGAACTTGAATCCACTCATCAGCCCTGGGCTTATACATTTCTCCACAGCTCAGCTCATCCGAGTGACCATTGGAGCCACCCATTACATACACCTCACCCTGAGAGAAAAACATTCTTTTAGCCCTAATGTGAGATGCAGCAAAGCTTATTTTGGACGGGAAACAGCATATTTACCATTAGCACAGCCATCTGGAAGCGAGCTCGTGGAGTGCGCATAGGTGCAATGAAAGTCCAGCAGTCCGTCTTTGGGTCGTAACACTCCACAGTTCTCAAACACTCTTCTCTGTTGTAGCCACCTGGACAGATAACGGATGTATTATACAAAAACCCAACTCCTGTTTCCATCTATGACATTAGTTTCTTCCATCTCGCATAATTCCGAGGTCATTTTGCATCTCCTCTAGTTTCACCACTCTCAACAATGTCACATTTGCATGAATGGCATTACAAAGCACACAATGGCATCTGTGCATGTTCTAAAATATGTTCAAGGGAACACTTCCAACTACATATAAATGTATGCCACAAATTTTATTTCAATGGATAGTTCAAATCAAAAATTGGTGTGAAGTGTAGTCATCATTTAATTAAATTAGATGACAGTTTATTTGAAAATGCATTACAATAAATACAAGTCATAAAAAGCTACGCTAAGGCGGATAGTATAGCCATCAAGCTTACAGTTAATTTACAGTTATGATATAATGTACTTTCAAAAAAGATATCTGTATTTATCAATTACACACCCTCTATTTGTTCCAAACCTGTTAGCATTTTTCTTCAATTGAACAAAAAAAAAAATTTTTTATAGAATGTTGGAAACTTTACCATTGACGAAGTTTTTTTTTTATTATTCTTACTATGGATGTCAATGGCTACTAGGGGTGCATACTAGCGGTTCATTATCTGTATATTATTTTCAGTAAAAGCACTGTCAAATTAAAAAGAAAAACCTGGATTTTCCATATGATGTTCCCTGTACAAAAAAAAAAAAAAGTTACAGTACGGAGTTAACTATTCAGTCAATAAACAAACCTGCAATATCCATATGTGCATTGAACCATGGAAGTCATATGGAATGGTTCAATATTATACAGAGTATTGTGGCATCACTAATGGTTACCCATTTCCAAAATATCTTCTTTTGGAGTTCTTTAAGGTTTGGAAAGCCCCAAAGGTCCTTATTGGTTTGTAACCACTTTGTGGCATGTATATATCAAGTATAATTGAATTCTTTGATTTAACTGTCCCTCCAAGGACAATATTATCAATCTTTGGTCCATGCATACCTGCAGCAATAAGCTTGCAGTCCAGTTCAGCGGTTCCCAGTCCAGAACGGGCATAATGCATAGGCTTCAACAGTTTCTCTTGCAGTTCTTCCAGTTGAGCCTCAAAGTTTGGGCTCTTCAGCACACAGGGTGTAGCAGACGGAGAGTTATGAGGACTGGTGCGGCCGTGCAGGGAGATCACACACAGCAGACCTCTCAGAACAGCCAGACACAGGTATGAATTGTCTGGAAACAGACAGAGTTTAGAAAAACATGCAATTTACACACACTGACTTCTCAGAAGTGCAAGATGAGCTCATTTTAAAGTTTAGATGAAAATGATTGTACAAATCCTAAGAAGTTTTGCCTTTGCATGCATTTAATTAAAATGGGAAACATTAAGCATTTTGAAAAGCTGGTGAGATGTGCAATTACAAATTTGCAGCTTGAAGTCAGATATAATTCCCCCTGTGATAAAGCAGGCTTCCAAAGCAATGGCATTTAACTTAAAACTACATTAGATTACAACTTAAGGTTTAGCAATTACATTACTTAAAATAAATAAAATTCCACTACAGAAATACAGCCGTTAAAGTAATATTAATAAATACCTTAATATCCTGATACAGGAAAACATGACCTTAGGAACCCTGCATAAATAGCTATGGAATTTCCTAGCATTCACAAGTTTAAGAAAGAAATTTATAAGCAATTTACACTTACTGGTGGTCTTCTCTGAAGCAATGTACTTCCATTCATGCTTGTTGAACTGGCTGTTGGAGGGAGAGATGCTGCCAGACGCACCAGAGCCCATTTCGTCCCTCTCTCGAGGCGGCTTCTTCTGCAAAACCAAACCAGGTGGCTCTAAACCTGCCCAAACATCACCCCTACTGCATGCAAACAGACCCCAGGGCCAAAGGCTTAACCCATTCCATCCAGTGCCAACAGCACTATTTAAGAGGTCTTTCACAGTACAAACCCAGCTGGCCATTCACAAATCTCCCTTATAGTGCAAACCACCTAAAGCTTATTCAAATGGCAGCCATGGTATTTTACAACAGAGAACGCAGCACCCTCCCCAAGGGAAGGACTGAAAACCAGTCATGTACCTGCACAAACTGGATATGGTCATCCTCAGTGCTGCAGACCTCTGCCTGCCCCTCAAGCAAACTCCCATCATGCAATTTGTGATCTGCTGAGTAGTACAGCGTTTGCACCTGCAACAACAAAACACCAACAAGACCCATGTGGGTGTTTCCATAACAAGAACAAAGCAATGTTCTGCCTTGGTCCTGGAAGCAGTGGAGTCAGCTGCTATGAGGGAGGTTCTTTAAAACTGTGTGCTGCCTGGAACTTGAGGAAACTTAACCATGGGTCATTGTAATTGTGGAAACCGCTGGAAAGAGATCATTCCTAATATAAGCAAGTCTGCTTTGGGTCAAACAGCCATCTAAACAAATGATCGCTGCACAGTGGGATTGGAAAGAAGCTGCAATGCTCTCAGGAACACTGCACAGATGGGAGCTCATGGCGATTGGCAGGTTGAATTAGTACCATTGATGGCTGGGATCTTGCATTCTTCTTCACGGCTGGACAAATCTGCTGTTGATGTGCATTACTAACACCTACAGAAGAGACGGGGAGATCAATGGGGAGGAGCAGCCATTAGAATCAAATAGAAACTTCACAACAGTCCCACTGTGGAGAAAATGTTGAGTTACAAGGCAATTTAGGTCAATACAGTGAGAGGAAAAGAAAACAGGGGGAAAACGGACTCAACAGTTCTGAAAGTTCACTGGGCTCACCTGGAAAACAGATCAGTTTTCAGTATTTTGAGGAGCATGTACTGCAAAATTTACAAGGTTAAGGGCAAAACGCTGGGGACAGGGAAAAGGGGGAGCTCAAACTTTGAACAGGAATTAAGGAGACTTGAGCAAGATTAGAGAGAAGACAAATCTATAATACTGACCTCTTCCATGAGTTTCTCTAAAGGATCTCCATTCTTCCACAGGCTGCGCTGCACCCAGCTTATCACCTTTGAGTACAGTTTGCCATTACCTGGCAAGTTCAGGTTGTCCTCCAGCATAACCTCCAGCTACACGAAGTTATAAACATCATCATAAATAGCTGATACATTTAAATAAAAATAAACTATTTATAGAAAGGTCAATATTTTACATACTTTCAGACGTGGAAGTTTAAGAAAGTCATCCTGCTCTGAGATCTCATGAAGATGGTCCTGGATATAGCCATCGATCTTGCCCAAAAGTCGCCCATCAGCCATGCTACTAGCAAAGTTGCGGTATGATATGGCACTTTGGGAGTCCATTTTGGATAACAGGTAATCTCCACAAATCTACAAAACAAATTTAGAAAATTGTGTAGTGGTGCCATTACTATTGCCATCATCAAAAGATTGCAAATTATTTCCAAACAGTGATTCACTTTTCATTCATGTTTATTAAAGCTTTGATAAGTACGAAACAGACAGATCTGCATTTGGCCCAGAGAGCAGTTACACACCCACTTTTTAAAAACCACACTATTGTCATTTCCGTGTTAAAGTCAAATTATCTGGAATAATTCAGTTAGAGAGGATTCAAATATTTATGCAAATGTAAAACTTGCAATTTGGCCATTTATTAACATGACAGTGTTTTTGGAACTTGAAAATCAAACTATTCTGTCCCTTCACGGTTTAACTGCATCTTTCAAAGTTTCTGCTGCTAACTCACATGCTTCAGATTATATCAGTTTAAAGATTCCAGGGCAAGACACAGCAGAAACTCAATACTCATGCACTTTTCCCTCTTTTTTTTTTTATATCAACATGTTGAATGTCTTGGTGCAACATTGGCACAATGCATAATGGCAAAATATAACAGTCAACTAAGCCTTAAGTAAGTCTAAAGCAAAAGTAAACAATCCTGGAAGAATTTAAATTTAAAATGACAGCAGCAAATTACCGCGCTGCAGTCATTACCATTAATCAAAAGGAAAAGATTAAATTAAATCTTCAAGACAAAAATTATAATACAAGACCTTGAGAATTACTTTTTTAAAAAGGGTGGTCCAGAGTGTATTTTCAAGGCTTGGTTGTGTTTATGGGATGCAAAGCAACTTGTGTTCATGCATCATTTGTAGAAAATCACGTTATTTTTTCATATATCTTACTTTGTATACAGCTATTCAGCTAACGTGAAAACAACTGTCATAATTCCTAGTTCATCTGAAGACCTGTCCTCAAGAGGCTCTGATTGGTCAGCTAAAAAAAATGTGCTGTGATTTGCAGATCAGCTCCACATCACCTCTCTGTTATAACATTACAGCACCTCTGGCCATGCCCCTTTGCTGCTCAGGGTGTATGTGCATGACCTGAAGGGTTTATGACATCATTAACCCAGATGTATTTTTTGTAGTCCCAAACTTTGTTCACAGTACTCTTTGCTAAGCCTACTCTGTAATAGCCAATGTCTCCCTTGCATTGAACTTTGAGCATCTTACATTCAGAGATAATGTTCACACAGCTACATTACACATCAACTAAAGTTTAAAATATGATATCGAAGTGACCAGCCCTTTAGTACCGTAAATGATAATAATAATAATAATAATAATAATAATAATAGTATCAAATAATAGTAAGTATTTTAAGCTGATGTATGGTATTTCATAATGGTATTTAAAATGCTGAAACAGTGATCTAACAATGTAACAGTGTGTGACAACAGAACCATAATATAAACTTAACTGACAATTTTGTTAATTGTTCCATCCCTAGGATAGCATGGAAGCATATAAAATGCCTTTACACACCTGTTTAACTCTTTCCAATTTGAGCTTCTTTGCAGCAGAATACACATCTCTGACCAGATTTTTATCAGCCTTTAGTCTGTCAACAGAATAATATGGAAATGTAAGAAACACGTTT
The DNA here is from genome assembly GCA_903798035.1 of Danio albolineatus. Taxonomy (NCBI): domain Eukaryota; kingdom Metazoa; phylum Chordata; class Actinopteri; order Cypriniformes; family Danionidae; genus Danio; species Danio albolineatus. The sequence goes on along the minus strand of CAIGQQ010035826.1, from coordinate 9,635,511 downwards.
GTTCTTACAAGATCACCATCTAATGCATAATTTAAATGGCATAAGAAAGCATGTACTGGGCTGTGTAGGCATAGTTGAGCAAGACTTCCACAGCATCAGGGTTGAGGTCATCAAATTTAACCAGCGAAACTCCACCCTGTGGCTCGGTGTCAGCATTGAAGATTTCAAACAGGTAAGGGCTGCAGCAGGCCAATACAGCCTTGTGAGCCATTAGCTCATGTCCACAGACCTGCAGAAGAGAGAGATTGACTTCATTTTTAACTCATCAAGGATGCAATGATCATTGCCAACTCACATTAAATAATCATGAAAAGAAAAAGAAATAAATCATAGCAATTTTTTTAAATTTGCAATCATGTATTGAGGAGCAAATCTGATTATTTCACTGAGTCTCACTGAAGACTAGTAATGGGAAGTTCAGATCATTTTACTGACTCGGACCTTTGAGTCTCGTTCACCTCACACTGATCGTCCAATACTGTATGAGCATAACCAATGAACACAGTCTGAAACACCCATGATTGGTTCACCTTTTGAGCCTTCGGGTTTGAGTCATTCGTTCATCGCGTGACAACAAATAAGATAACTCAAACCAGAGGACTCAAGAGATGAAAGGATCAAATCTTTTTTTTGGCTCTAAATGCATATGATTGGCTTCTGTCTTTCACATGATGAACGAAGGCTCAAACCTGATAGAGGACTCGAAACATTAACTAATCTTCTCCATCTGCACGAATGTGCACATGCGCGAAATAACAAATCACTCCATGAGGACTCATCGTTCTCAAGACCCAAAAGGAGTCCTTCAAAATGAACTAATCGTTCAAGAATGACCCATCAATACTGAAGACCAGAGTAATAATGTTAAGCGTAACTTCGCCCAAAGAAACAAAAATACGTTTTAACATTCAACTAAAATTATTAATAACATTTCACGAAATAATCCTACTTTATTGGGTATGATTAAATAAAGGTGGTCTTACCAGCAGCCTGACATCACAAAACTGTCCACTTTTGCGCAAGGCATTCATCTTGGCCACAGTAGAATCCAAAAAGCTTTCATCTTCAAATATTAGATATCCGTTAGGAGTCATTTTGATGGATCTATCAAGTTATGACATGGAGGCAAACAAAGCAATATGAGAACTTTAGTATAATCATAAATAAAACCTATAACTGCTGTTTTTATTACTACTACCACTAATAATAATAATAACAACAACAACAACAAAGAATACATAGTAATTACTAATAATTAAACAAATTTTAACTTCATACACTGGCTTTACATGTTGCTGTTTAATGCAGTAAGCTGATCTAGGTAGACAAATTAAATCTCCACAGCAGAATAGTCAGAAATAAACACTGTGGAACTTTGGTAAATAGTAAATTTGGAATCGGAAATTTGAAATTTTCCTAATTCTCTCTCAAATACACCTGGGGTTGTCAAATACATCATCTATCTTTTGTGTGTGTGCTACTTGTCTCTTTCACCGGTCCAAGGTGGCATTTCTACATACAAGACTGCATTTGACACCAGCAAAGATTAAGTGCACACTCTGAGTGAGGAGTTCAGTCCTGTGGTGGTGGAGGGTGGAAGAGAGTGGTGAGGGGGCTCATTGAGGGGGTGGGGGATGGGAGGAAGACCTCGGTTCTTAAAGCAAATATCACTGTTCAAACCATAGGGGATATATTGCTGCTTTTTGGTTGGGGTTGAATATCGTTACACTCCTAATTAATACATGTTTAAAAAGTGAGCTGAGAGTACTACACTTACATCTGTAGCTAAGGGGACAGCCAAAAGTAGAGGAACTAGTGGAATTTCCACTCAAAGAAGAGAAAGTAAAAGTGATAAACGCTGAAATTCTACAAAAAGGCCTACAGATTCCCGTGAAATGATAAGCATAAATTCCATGCAGTTCTGCAGAAGAAACAAACATACCAAACAGAAGAATAGTATTTACCAAAGGAACTTTAGTAAATCTTTCACCACAGGGTGCAAGATGCAGGCGTTTCTAGAAGATGCAGGCGTTTCTAGAAGATGCAGGCGTTTCTAGAAGATGCAGGCGTTTCTAGAAGATGCAGGCGTTTCTAGAAGATGCAGTAGCACCAACTCAAACTTCACAGGTCTGCCGACCAGCAGGTTAAAGTAAACAAGTTCTACCACCTTGATTAAGCATGATGCCCTGAAGAAGAGAAAGAAAACTACACTGAAATCAACAATGACAAGTCAAATACAGCCATCATAAAAATTAAATATTCAAATTACTTCTGAAAGATTGTGAGACACTGAACAACAAAAACTATGCCATCACATGTATATATTTGATTTTTAAATATAATCTAATAGAAACTGGACACATGTCAGATTTATTATGTTACTATGTTTGTTTATTGTATTTTAACACCTTGGACTCCTTTTAAAAACACTGATCTATTCTAACACAGTCAGGGTCCATGCACACTTCAACCAGTTTTTAAGTGGTTTCAGATGTCTGAAATATTTAACTTAATCATCAATAATTTGCAGTTGCACATGCCTAGAAAAATCAGTACTTTACGGAATGTTTGAGGACCTGAAAATCCCAATGAAATCACCCTAAAAATTTATTTGTTTCTCCACAAACGTGGAACCTTCAATGTGCTGCTTTCATGATGACGTTTTGTAAATTTCCTACCACAAATAGAGCAAAATGTAATCTTTTTAGCAATATGCATCGCTAAAAAAATTAATTTGGACAACTTTAAAGAAGATTCTCAAAAAATTAATTTCCCCCTCTTTGGAACACTCAGATTACATAATGAAGTAGATGTATCTCGGCCTAATATTGTCCTATCCAAACAAGCCATGCATGGTAAACTTATTTATTCAGCAAATAATGCATAAACCTCAATTTTCATCAGTCCCCCCAAAAAAACACTTATCGGCCGCTTTGTGGTGCAGGGTCATATTTTAGTACACAAGATGTTTGCAGTAAAAACCATCTTCTAAAATTGCTACAGTACATAAAAACACGCAGTTGTTGAAGTTAAGCGTTCAGTGGCTCTAATATTTCCGGGTTTGGTGTTTGTTTAAGGCGCGAGAGCCGGAGCGCGAGGAGGAACTGCGCTTTCCAGATTAAACCAGACCCGCTGAAACAAACACACGTGACGCATCAACCTTATTTTCAAAACGTGTTTCATAAACACTTCATATCACAGGTCTGTAGTAGAACTGCGGGTCAAACGACGAAGCAAGATAACGTTACTTATTAAGATATTACATATTTAGTTATGAAATTAAAAGAGCCAGTTGTATTGTTATAGCTATTTCGATCCGAAGCCAATATTGGGCCATTTATTCGACATCTACCATAAAGTCGAATGACTTTAAAACACGAATGACTGTATTTTAGTATCGAACTGAATGGAAACTAGACTTTACTCAGTTCGGCTGCTTTAGGCGTCATTTAGCTAACTTGATGTACGTAACGTTAATTGCGTAGTTTAAAAGCATGCAGTCGTTTCCTCATTTCATTTTTCACGTTAAGTAAACTAGCGTTAGTTAAGATAACGTTACCTCTTTAACGACAGTAGACATAACGTCGTTTAAAACAGCTTATTCTGCAGTGAAAGCAAAAAAACGAGTTTTATACACTTGATTGGGAATCAAACAACCTCGTATAACCATAAGAGATACTAGGTTACGTGTTTTACAGATCTACCTCACCTAACGTTAATTATAAAACCTTGGGATAAACACAGCAAACGGAGATTTAAACGTGGCCTCCTCTCAAACACGCGTACCACCCAAACGTGCCTCAAAACAAACAAGATTCTTCTAGTCACTTCACGACTTTAACACAAACTCAATACACAAAACACGTTCGATTTAAAAGACTAAATATCGAAAACTTCTTACCGACTGCCTGTGTCTGTTAAAGACGACGAACATAATTTCTGCTTTAGGAAAAAGTTGTTATCAGTCCAAAGACGCGCCGTTTCACGAGATGTACCAAACAACACCGAAGAGCGCGCGCTTAACTATGCCGCGTCACTGATGACGACAATGGGAGTGGCGAATAATGGGGCTCGACATGGGCTCGCCCATCTCTAGTTAACTTGGCTGATATGATAATGTGACACTTTAGGTTATTAAATGGAATGAGACATTTTCTGAAGATGAGCTGTGTTGTATCTGGATGTTCATAAAGAGAGACGTGCTGTGTGGATGTGCAGTGCGCGTGATTGGCCGTGTTTCACTAAACCATCATTATTCACTTTAATCACATAGGCCAGTTCTTGCCCTCCAGCTAGCAGAACAGTGCTGTTCATTCAGCCAGAACTGATGTGTCCTGACACTGTCTGTATAAATATTTTAGGTGTTACATTTCTGCAGCAGGAATAAATGCTTGGTTATTTGATAATAGTGCTGCTGTGTCATTCATGCCTCAAAATAAATAAAACTAATATATAAATTGGGTTTACTATAGTGTTGTTGATGTAGTGACATGTAGCCTATACCGAATCTAAAGTAAACAAACATATAAATGGTGTTTATGATGTGCTATTCACATATTTTTAAATCTGAAATAAATATTTAAAGAGGGTTCATGGCAATTGTGTCACTCATTTCCACTGAACTTAAAATAAACAGTGAAAAAGAGAGGGTCCATGATAGTGATGTCATATATTTTTAACAAATTTAATATTAAATAAAATTATTGAGGTTTATGTTAATGTTGTTCCCAGGAATGGGCTGCAGCTGGAAGGGCATCCGCTGCGTAAAAAATATGCTGGATAAGTTGGCGGTTAATTCTGCTGTGGCGACCCCGGATTAATAAAGGGACTGAGCCGAAAAGAAAATGAATGAATGTTAATGTTGTGTCATTCATATTTGGAAAAAATATTTTTACATAACATTATATAATTGTTGTGAGTCATTTCTCTTGAAATAAATAAATATACATACATAAATAAATGTGGTTTATGATAGTGTTGTTGATCATGTCCTGTCATATACACACCAAATGGAATATAATAAAAAAAATTATATCCACTGAACCTAAAATAAATAAATAAATAAAAAACGATAAGTAAATAAAAAGGGCCCACAATGGTCATCATATTTTTTGTTAACACTTGCGGTTTATGATGTTGTCATTCATATCACTTAAATATAAAAATAAATAAATGAAAGAGTACATGGTATTGTAGTGTCATTCATCTTTCTTAAATAATTTGTAGATACTGTTCTGCCATAATTATCTCCTAATTAGACAGACAGATAGGCAGAAAAATCAATCAGACAAACAATAAACAAATAAATTAAAAATAATAAAATATATTCAATTCAATTCAATTCACCTTTATTTGTATAGCGCTTTTACAATGTAGATTGTGCCGAAGCAGCTTCACATTGAAGGTTATAGTAAACTGAAACAGTGTCAGTCTTGTTTTTAGTGTTGGAGTTCAGTTCAGTTCAGTTCAGTTCAGTGTGGTTTAACATTCACGACTGAGAGTCCAAACACTTAAGAGCAAATCCATCGATGCGCAGCTCTACAAGTCCCGAACCATGCAAGCCAGTGGCAAGGAAAATAAAAACTTGGAGAAAGTGAAGAATTAAAAAAAAAAACTCAAGTGCAGAGCTGAGTCTAGGCGGCGGAGGCTGGAGAACTCGAGGCTCGTCTGTCCTTAGAAGATCACAGGAATCAGTCTCATGCTTGCTACTCCGCCATGCACCAAACAGCTGCTCAGGATACAGCTGGGTCCAGGATTATGGAACCTTGGAATCGTCTCGTCGCGGGTCTTGGATCGCATGCGTGGCGCTGCATAGTCTCTGGGGGCCTCAGGATGAGTATCCCCAGGTGGAAATAGAGAATAAAGAGAATAATTAGCTTAGCTACTGTTCATTGTGTATATAACGAGATGCGTGGAGCACGTTTATGCATCATGTGGCTATGTGATGTATTGAGTGTATGCTTTACTAAAAAGATGGGTCTTTAATCTAGTTTTCAACTGTGAGTGTGTGTCTGAGCCTCGGACATTATCAGGAAGGCTATTTCAGAGTTTAGGAGCCATAAATGAGAAGGCTCGACCCCCTTTACTTGGCTTTGCTATTCTGGGTACTACCAGAAGCCCTGAGTTTTGAGATCTTAAAGAGCAGGTTGGATTGTGGCGAGACAGAAGGTTGGTTAGATAAACAGGAGCTAGATTATTTAAAGCTTTATAGGTAAGAAGCAATATTTTAAAATCAATACGAAACTTAACAGGCAGTGAAGTATATGGGATTTGTTGATGGGTTATTCGTTTAATTTAAACAAATGTATGCTAATTTATTCAGGCATTTTGCCTCTGATTTATATTTATTCTGACTTTTATTTATTTATTTATATTTTACATTTGTGTTTGCTGTGTGATGTCATCTTACGTTCCCTCAGCAGAGATTCGGATTATGCAAGCGTCTCTTCATATGCAGAAGTGAAGCATCTTCTCGGTTTTCCAGCCACTTATTCATAAAGGGAAACATAACCGACAGACAAGCCTCCTCCTGCCCTATGTGGATCTCCCTAAACACATTCAGCTGCACACAGGTTACATAAGACACTCAGCTGACAGCACACTTCAGTCATTCCTATAAGCCATGGGCAGGCCTCTGAAAGCCCACATCACTGGATCAGTCTGCACATACATCATTAATCTGATGAATGCTTTCATTTTTGTTATCAGTATTTATGTTAGGTTTGTACATCACAATGTGATCGAGAATGAAATCTTATGTCAAGGAACAAAATACTTCTTGTTTATTTATTTGAACTTTTTTTTTCATGTTGTTTATCGCTTCTATGTCAAAGTGTAATAAAGACAGAGAAAAATGTTTTTTTGTTTTCATATAAATATACGTTAATACTTTCATAACCAGTTCATTTCATGTATTTTTTTTCATGATTTTTCTAGCATATTTTTGTATATAGTGCAATATTATTTGTTATATATTTAAAAATGATTGTTTATTGGCGAATTAAAATGCTATATGTATTGCAGCAGATGTAAGTTGTTTGATATCATATTTTAATATATATTTTTTGTACATAAAACAAAAACAAAATAAAAGCCAATAAATGTATTTTCAGGCAAACAAGAAAATTAATTCTTTGTTTATTATAGGCTCCCTTCATATAGGATATTTTAGCTTCATTTTGGATTTATTATGCGTCTCTACCTTGTCCCTTTACACTTTGCAAGCATGGAACAAGAAATGCTTTGGTTATAGCCATACAAACCATAGTAAATAAATAGTGAAGTAGCATAATAGTGTGTCGATGCTGTGCACTTATGTTTCCATAGTGACTGCAACACACACTTAACATTGCTATTTCAAAAACAATGCCCATTCACTTATTCAACACAATGGTCTATTAAAGCCTCTCTGCTGCTTCTGACAGGTGATCCATGAATTCTCTATGGACATTTAGTTTTCTATACCTTTTTCCATGTCATTCTTCGTTGTGTTTGTTGTGAAGGCTGCTTATGTTCTTCTTTTATTTTTTCATTTATTTTCAAGACTGCTTCATTCATTTTCTTGTCGGCTTAGTCCCTTTATTAATCTGGGGTCGCCACAGCGGAATGAACCACTAACTTATCCAGCATGTTTTTTACGCAGCGGATGCCCTTCCAGCTGCAACCCATCTCTGGGAAAAATCCATGCACACTCATGCACACTCATGCACACTCATACACTACGGACAATTTAGCCAATTCACCTGTACCACATGTCTTTGGACTTGTGGGGGAAACCGGAGAACCCGAAGGAAACCCACGCAACCACAGGGAAAACATGCAAACTCCACACAGAAATGCCAACTGACCCAGCCGGGGCTCGAACCAGCGACCTTCTTGCTGTGAGGCTATTCACTACGCCACCGTGGCGCCCCATGTCCTCTAATTTTTCTAATTTTCCTCAGTAATCAATCCTGCTTTTGGAGTTAACAAATTATATAGGCAGATTATGGCTGTAATATTTTGGTATGTTTATTTCTATAATAAAGTACTCATATATAACTTTGTTGCAGGTTTTTTCTTATTTTCAGATTTTATTTTGCAAGATCTGGCAACATTAAAAAATCAAATACATTGTTCCCTGTGAATTGATTCCCTGTGACTGAGAAACAACACTGATAAATTTACATTGATAAATCTTGTTTGTTCTATTTAGCTATCATTACAGTAAATAAACATGTTAAGATTGTACTTATACATTTTGCAGTTACAAGCATCTGACAACATAAAAAAATGTAACATTTTTAAAAATATATGAATAAAGATGGGCGCCACCGTGGCCTAGTGATTAGCACGTTCGCTTCACAGCAAGAAGGTCGCTGGTTTGATCCCCGGCTAGGCCTGTTGGCATTTCTGTGTGGAGTTTGCATGTTCTCCCCGTGGTTGCGTGGGTTTCCTCCGGGTGCTCCGGTTTCCCCCACAGTCCAAAGACATGCGGTACAGGTGAATTGAGTAAGCTAAATTGTCCATAGTGTATGTGTGTGAATGAGAATGTATGGATGTGTTTCCCAGAGATGGGTTGTGGCTGGAAGGGCATCCGCTGCGTAAAACAAATGCCGGATAAGTTGGCGGTTCATTCCGCTGTGGCGACCCCGGATTAATAAAGGGACTAAGCCGAAAAGAAAATGAATGAATGAATGAATAAAGATGAATGATTAAAAATGTGTTATGAAAATAATACTTCAGTCATACTATCTTAAACTTCCAAACTGCAGCACCATAGTGTCCGTGGCCATAATTAAATGCATTAAAAATGCTGTTTGCAATCTGAGTCTGTTTTATATTTTGTGCAAAAATGCTGAAGTTCAGTTTGTTGCACTGATAGACAATTCAGATATCTTAAAAATATCTTGTTAATAAACCTACTGCTTCAATCCCTGGACATGTTTTGTTGATTCTTGGAAAGCTGGTTTACAGACTGTGTTCTTGAAGTATTGCCATAAACACCATGGCTATGACTCACAAAAATCAGTAAAGGTTGTAGTATGAGCGTGCAAATGCAGGCAGTGATACTCTGGTCTTCATTTTAATATACAATTGTATGTATCAAACAATTGTATGTATCTTAATTAATAATTTTGGGTAAAAACTGAATTAACTGCACAGTGTACATACAGATGTGAAATAAATGTAATGAAATGTAATGTAGGTTGTTTTTGTATTTATTTATACAACAGTTCTGTCTGGTTCTCGAATCTGATTGGCTGATATTCTGCCATATCGAAACTTGTACTTTTGTATTACTCCACCCACATAGAGTGACAGCAGATCAATAAACTTACTACAATTTGACAAACATTGCAGCTGTTGGACAACATAATGTATGTCTGAGGCTTTGTAGGCGAGAATATAGTTGTTTAGATTGCAACTGTGCAGGAGCAGAGCAAAGGCTGTTGATGCTTCGCCCCTAGATGGCGACAGAGATCATAAAATAAGCCCTTGGATGAGAAAAACTGTGTAATTTCAAACTGCAGCTGATCAAATCATTATAAAACAGGTAAGTGACAATCTAAGTCGATCTCTGTCCTTTGTATGTTGAAGTGCTGTATTTATACCATAGTAATCTGGTAGTGTTTGGTTTGCTTTGTCTTTTTCGGGGTTAATTATTGTGATATCCCGATTGCAACAGAAAAAATACTGGGAAATGTCTCTAGAGTAGTGGCATTTCATGCCGTTCAGCTTTATAATCTTAAAATGTGAGCAAAAACACCTGTTTTGTCATCACTTTAGATATCACACTAGAGAATCATTCATACCAGTTCTAAAGTGACATTTGTGAAGTTGCGAAGATCTCTGCTGTTTTGACGTCAGCTGCAGCTGTGAATGAATGGCGGCAGAAAGTAGTTCCTCATAGAAAAGGATTTTTAGACTCTCCGTGGTGGATTTTCTTTTTTATAAACACGATTATGCCGTCGAAGTATGGTAAAATTACGCCATTGTTCTTTACAATGAAAAAGTAAAACGCATTTTTCTGATTATGTATATCATCAGTTGGTCCATTCTTCCTTTTAGTCCTACAATATTTAATTGTTTGTGATTAAATAGGCCTAAATATGCTGCTCTTGTTTTTCAATACCGAAAAGTTTGAATCCTTTTATTATTATTTTTAGTTTTGATCTACTGAATTGCATTTAATGCAAACAGAAGTGCATGTGGTTGTATTGTGTAAGACTGTATATTTAATTCAGTTATCCACCCACTCCTGCTCTGCTTCTCAGACTTATATAAGACATATCACAAATGGCATATTTAACTCTTCAGTCTATATATTTTTGGATGGACAGGTTTCTTTCAAATCTAAATAAACAATACACTGTGTTGTTGATACGTTTCACATTTATTGCTTCGAATCAGTGACCTGGAATAAGGACAGATGATTCACAATTCCAGTAAATCTTTAACTTCATTATCAATATTTCTAGTGGATGATCCCGCTACTAACATGACCATTTCTCTTTGATCTTCTTGTGACCCACATTTGCACATTTATGAAATGAGAATGGAGTATAAATAGGGCCTTGACTAGCGCTTGTAGCATACTATATTGGTGAAAAGGGAAACAGCGTCCCCTTGTGTCAATGTGCGGACCTGAATGTACAATGTATTACTTTACTCCAGTGTCATGTATGTATATTTAATTTGCTTATAGCAAAGTAAATAAATAATAAACAAACAAATAAAGAGGAAGAAAAATCAAAGAACAAAAAATTGTAGAGTTGAAAGTTCAGCCCTATAGTCAGAGGGGTGAGTGCAGCAACAGTTAACACATGGTTAGCTGTAACACATGCATTAGCTGGTTGTGTGTTTGATTAAAAACTAAACCTTTCAGAACAGTGGCCCTCACTGGAAAATCTGTAACACAGTGTTATGCTATTATTATTAGAACTATCAGTCACATTAAGGGTGTCAGTGTTCACTAATATGTTTTCCTTCTTAATGTCTCTGTGGTGAAGAAGGCCCAGAGTACTTATAATATTGATGGATTGGGACTTACTGGCAAATTTCAAAGATACCTGACAGTCTCACTTTACAAAACAAGAATAACACCTGTCAAATTAATTCTCAAAGACTGTATGCCAGTTCTCTAAATTTAAAACCATGTATTTTTGGTCAGTCTGATAGTTTAAAGAAAACACTTCACAATAGGGGTGATCTAATATGCATTAAATATTGCTAAACTAATCATGGTAATGTCTAACTTATGAATAACTTTATTACTGATTACTGCATGAGCAACAAATGGACTATATATAATAATAAAATCTATAATTCTATAATCTATAAATTGTTATTATTTAAATGCATCATAATGTATTAATTAAGAAATCGTGAGTAGCGCTGTCACGTCAAAGCAAGGTCACTGGTTTGAGTTTTTCTTTAAAAACTGGTGAATTTAACTTTTAAACTCTGGAGGCCTAAAGATTTCTGGGGCCTATAATGGCAAAATCAATGCCGTGAAAATCTTCAGGCAGCCAGTTTTACTACTTTATTTTTCCCGTAAGTATTGGTTTTATATTACTACTAATGAAAGTAGTGGAATGAATAAAAGAGACCAAGAATAAATTGTACAGTACTACTGTCATTAGAAGTAATATAATATATAAGAAGAAAGTAGTAAAAAAAAGAAGTGACAATGAAAAAAGTGGGGATGCTATTCCTGAATGCAATTTTTTTTATTGAACAAAAAAAAGTACATACAATAGAACAGCAAACATTACAGTGAACATTAAACATACAGTGCATCCGGAAGATTTTCATAGCACTTCACTTTTTTCACATTTTTTTATGTTACAGCCTCAATACAAAATGCTTGGTGGTGTGCTTTGGGTCATTGTCCTGCTGGAAAATGAACCGTTGCCCCAGTCCGAGATCAAGAGCCCCCTGAAGCAGGTTTTCATTCAGGATGTCTCTGTACATTGCTGCATTCATCTTTCCCTCTATCTTGACTAGTCTTCCAGTTCCTGCTGCTGAAAAACATAACCCACAGCATGATGCTGCCACCACCATGCTTCACTGTAAAGATAGTATTAGCCTGGTGATGAGCGGTGCCTGGTTTTCTCCAAACGTAACGCTTGGCATTCACTCCAAAGAGTTAAATTTTAGTCTAATCAGACCAGACAATTTAGTTTCTTATGGTCTGAGAGTCCTTCAGATGCATTTTGGCAAATTCCAGGCTAAGGAGTGGCTTCCGTCTGGCCACTCTACCATACAGGCCTGATTGGATTTGATGGCTGGCCAGCTCTAGGAAAAGTCCTGGTGGTACCAAACATCTTCCACTTATGGATGATGGAGGCCACTGTGCTCACTGGAACTTTCAGAGCAGCAGAATTTTTTTTCTGTAACCTTCCCCAGCCTTGTGACAATCCTGTCTCAGAGGTCTACAGACAATTCCTTTGTCTTGATGCTTGGTTTGTGCATTGTTAACCCTGGGACCTTATATAGACAGGAGCATACCTGTAATAACCATGCCCAATCAACTGAATTTACCACAGGTGAACTCCAATTAAGCTGCAGAAACATCTCAAGAACGATCAGTGGAAACAGAATGTATCCGAGCTCAATTTAGAGCTTCACGGCAAAGGCTGGGAATACTTCTGTACATGTGATTTTTCAGGTTTTTAAATTTCTAATACATTTGCAACAACTTAAAAAAATAATTTTTTTCACATTGTCATTATGGGGTATTGTGTGTAGAATGTCGAGGAAATTAATGAATTGAATCCATTTTGGAATAAGGCTGTAACAAGAAAAATGTGGAAAAAGTGAAGCGCTATGAATACTTTCCGGATGCACTTTACAGTTTCCTTATTCAAAATAATTTAACAAAAACATCTTAACAAACACATACAAAAAAGTCATGATAAAAAAACGTGCACTGCTGTCAGTAGTATAAATAAAATATAAATAAAATAAAATACATGATGAAAAAATAAAAAATGAAGATGCCATGACAGCTGATGGATCAGCCAGTAACTTGAGTGCATTATTTCTGTGTGTATTTAGCTCTTGAACTCTGGGGTCTTGAAGATTTCTATGGTCTTGACGTGGCACAGGGTTGCTGTCATGGCTGGATACAACTTCCCTTTTTAGTGTTTAAGTTTTTAAACTACTTCAGTAGTCATACTAAAATATACAATAATATTTAAAGAAAAAATTAATAAGTAAAAAGAAGGGAATACAAAAAAATTCGGGATCCCCTGACAGCTGAGGAACCAGCTGGTCTTCAGGTGCAGGTCTTTCCACGTTTTCAGTCTGAAACAAAAACAATATTGAGGTCTGCTATTTAATGTGTTAACCAAAGAACATCTAAAAAAGAGGCAATAGTTTAGGTGTAAATGAAAAAAAGATGAAAATTTAGGAACATATGTAAAAAGATTGCATATAAAAGCAAATATAAAAACTGTACAGAATGTAAATAATACCTTAAACCAGTCATGGAGACTCAGTTTCTCCAGTTCAATTCGCTGCTCTGGGTCGATTTGGAGACAGCAGCGGATCAAATCACAGCATTCTGTGCAGAAAGAAGA
>CAIGQQ010035826.1:9518682-9535328 GCA_903798035.1 Danio albolineatus | reverse complement strand
TATATATATATATATATACACACACACAGTTGAAGTCAAAATTATTAGCCCGTCCCTTTGAACTTTTCTTTGTTTTTCAAATATTTTCCAAATGATGTTTAACAGAGCAAGGAAATTTTCACAGTATTCATTCATTCATTCATTTTTTTGTCGGCTTAGTCCCTTTATTAATCCGGCGTCGCCACAGTGGAATGATCCGCCAACTTATCCAGCATTTGTTAATAACCCATCTCTGGGAAACATCCATACACTCTCAGATTCACACACATACTGTATACATTTAACTGTACTGCATATCTTTGGACTGTGGGGGAAACCGAAGCACCCGGAGGAAACCCACGCAAACACAGGGAGAACATGCAAACTTCACACAGAAATGCCAACTGACCCAGCCGAGGCTCGAACCAGCAACTTTCTTGCTGTGAAGCGACAGCACTACCTACTGTGCCACCGTGTCGCCATTTTCACAGTCTGATATTTTTTCTTCTGCAGAAAGTTTTAACAAGAACAAATCATTGTTATACAATACCTTGCCTGATTACCCTAACCTGTATAGTTAACCACTTTGCCTTGGCCCAGATAGCCCAAAGGTGCATATGGAGCTCCCAGTCAACAACACAGTCTTAAATCTGAACTTTTATCATCTCTGTGCAATGATATTGCAGGGATTCTGCCCTCTGAGTTGCAAACCGTACTGGCTGATGATCTGTCAACAAGTGAGCTGACTTTTCTAATACTGTGGCCACAGTACAGACCGATGTGACTACATTACCGTGATTCAAGAAAAGGTGGATTTTCTGCTGGGGTGAAGCAGTAGGAAGAAAAATGTGAGGATCTTGAAGCAAGATCACGCTGTAATAACATAAGAATCGTAGGAGTACGTGAAAATTCTCCTGCCACCACATCAGCAGTTTTCAAACTTCTCAAGGTTGTTATAATTTTGTTTGTTTATTTTAATAAATACCCCTAGACCAGGGGTGTCCAACCCTGTTCCTGGAGAGCCACAATCCTGCAGATTTCAGTTGCAACCCATATCAAACACACCTGCCTGTAATTATCAAGTGCTGTTCAGGTCCTAATTAATTGGTTCAGGTGTGTTTGATCAGGGTTGCAACTAAAATCTGCAGGATTGTGGCTCTCCAGGAACAGGGTTGGCCACCCCTGCCCTAGACTGATCCATGTTTTCCCTCATTTGTGTTATGGCCGTGGCTGTAACATAATTGGGGACCTAACATTTTTGATTATGTTTTTCAGCTGTTTAGTTTGGGAGGAAAGAAGTGTTCGTTCTTTTCGTCATTTGTTTGGATTTGCTTTCGTGTGAGTGACTGCTTGCATCCCAAGTGAGTATTTGCCCTATTTAATTTAATTATTTAATTTAATTTGTGGACCTGCAACTTTTTTTTTTTGCCTTTCTTATTTTTGTGGTTATTCGGAGTGGGAGTACGCTTCAGCGCACCTGCTGCTGATCTATCAATTAGGTCAGTAGAGTTCATGATTCCAGCGTTTAAAGTCGCCTCGAGCCCCTAATGCCACTGAAGACTAGGGAAATATTTTGTGTTAAATGGGGTAAATTCAATCGTTTTTTTTTCAGGGTTTGCATTTGGTTACGAAATTTGAATTTAAATTGATAACCTTTTGATTTAGTTTAATTTGAAGTAGCCTAGCTCTGTGAGTAGCCTAACTCAGGTGAGTTGATGCTCTTTCATTTATATTATTCAATGGTTTAAGTATTTGTTTGGTCGTCTTGATATTTTGTGAGCATAAATGTATGTGTCGGAAATGGCGTCGGTAGTAGACACTTTATGGGAGTCTCATTCCAAGGAACTATTGTGCACAAAAGTGCAGTTATTGCAAATTGCAGAGTCTTTTGAAATTGGAATTGCTCCCAGATATAAGACTTTGAAAGAAACTCTATGCCTCCATAACTCTTATGTCTGCAGAGAGTGTTAGTCTTGTGGCTGATCCTTCAGTAAGTGCAAACACTGTATAGTTTGTATAGTTTGACACTGTATAGAACAAAAAATCAAATCGAATTAAAAAATGCCAAATTAGAGTTGTGAAAGCGTGAAATTGATCATCAATATGCACTAAAATGAATGGAATTGGAAATGAGCAGAAAAACGGTAGCCTCTAATGAATTTGACATTGGTCAAATATGGTTCGTCCCCTTTTTGTGAAAAGGATATTAGATATTGAAAAATATTTTTGTCACTTTGAAAGAGTCCTTATTTCTTTGAAGTGGCCGGAAAATGTCTGGTCACTGCTATTGCAGTGTGTGTTTACAGGTACACATGCTTCATTGTCTACTGAAGAAACAGCTCACTATAAGATGGTAAAAGCTGTTATATTAAAAGAATACAAGTTAGTTCCGGAGGCATATCGACAATGCTTTTGACAATATAAAGCTTCCAAACCAGTCCTATGTCGTGTTTGCGCAAGAGAAAGAGATTTTTTTGATTGGTGGTGCACGTCTTAAAAAGCCAAAAGTAAAGACCAAGTGAGATAACTTATTCTTCTGGAGTTTAAAAATGGTTTACCAGCTACTCTTTCCACTTACCTTAACGAACAGAAGGCAGTCACACTCCACAAAGCTGCCACTTTGGCAGTTAACTTTGTTTAAACAAAATCACTTTTAAAGAAAAACCACGAGAGAACGTTTTTGCTGTACCACCTGTTTTGTGTCACCTCGTGAAACATTAAAAGTATTGAGTCCATTGTTTCGACTGCGGAAAGGGTCTGTCTCTATTGCAAGGCTTTTGGTCATTTAATAGCGAATTGTCCAGTGTTAAGAAAGAAATCGAAAGTGAAACCTGTTGGCTTAATTTCTGTTGATTCTAGTTCAAATTCGAACTGCATGTCCAAGTCTGATTTTAATCCCACTAACTTCACGGACTGTTATTTAATTAGATATTTAGTTATGTGCCTTTCTTGCACTATTGAACTGTGTCCATTCCCAACATGAGTAAGCCTGTCCCTGTACGCATTTTATGGGATACTGGCACAAGCCTTTCAATTATTTTGGAAGGAGTTTTGCCATTGTCAGAGGAGATGCCGGCGCGTGCACAACGCGAGGCTCAGTGTCTCTCCAGTTTTTGCAATTTTGCAGTATTTTTCCTGCTAATTTCGAGTCTGTTCGTGCAGAACAGTTGTGCCTTTACATCGTACACCTGACAGGAGATTTTGGATATTGGTTTGTGCATTCCGGACAGTTTTATCAGCAATCTTCGACTCATTCCTGAAATCGCTAGATCAGCCCAGTCGGACCACTCTGCCCAGCCGGGCGGAAGTGCTCAAAGGTGGCGTCGGGAACGTAAACAAAGGCGGGGGAGGCGCGGCGGGCTAAGAGCTAAGCTAAAGCTAACACCACACCGCCTCTCTTTACCCAGCATTTTTCTCACCAATGTACGATCTCTGGTGAACAAAATGGATGAGATTTGACTACGCATCACCCACAGCAAAAGACTATGGAACTGTAATGTCATGATTTTCACAGAAACATGGCTAAACGGCAGGATACCAGACAACGCTGTATCGCTAACTGAACACAGCAGACAGAACAGCGGATGACTCTGGTAAGACCAGAGGCATAGGATTATGCATTTATGTTAACAAATCTTGGTGCACAAACTCTGTCATTGTTGGGACACATTGCTCTGTTAACCAGGAATTTCTAATGGTTAAATGTAGACCGTTTTGTCTGCTGCTTATAACTGCTGCTTATATTTCTCCCGATGCTAATGCTATGTCTGCAATGAACGAACTTCATGCGGCCATCAGCAAACAACAGACTGCTCACCCGGAGGCTGCCTTTATTGTTGCGGGGATTTTAATCACTCAAACTTAAAGACAGTGCTCCCCAAATTCCATAAAAACATTTTGTTTCACACCAGGGGAAACAAAACTTTGGACCAGGTGTACACAAACATGGCTGATGCCTACACGGCGACCCCCCTCCCACACTTTCTTTGTTCCTCACCCCCAAGTACTCACCCCTCATCAACCGTGTGAAGCCATCAGTGAGGACCATCAAATTGTGGCCAGCGGGGGTAGACTCAACACTCCAGGACAGGTTTTAACACACAGACTGGAGTATGTTTGCATCCCAGGCCACCCACGGCTCTCACACATTGACAGTTACACTTCCTCTGTTCTGGAACACATCAACTCCACCATAGACAGTGTTACTACCCAGAAACAGATCACCCGATACCCAAATCAAAAGCCATGGATGAACAAGGAGGTGCGCCTCCTGCTGAAGGCTTGCAACACTGCCTTCAGATCAGGTGATGCACAGGCCTACAGCACTTCCAGGGCTAATCTGAAGAGGGGCATCAAAAAGGCCAAGCACTGCTACAAGCTGAAGCTAGAGGAGCACTTTTCCAACTCTGATCCTCGGCGCATGAGGCAGGGCATCCAGGCCATCAGCAACTACAAACCCAGCCATTCCACACCCACAGCCACAGATGTCTCCTTCCTGATCGAGCAAAATGACTTTTATGCCCGCTTTGAAAGAGACAATAAAAAACCCAACACCAGGATCACTTCCTCAATCGACCACTCACCTATCACACTCACCTCCTCAGAAGTCTGCACCACACTGAGTCGGATCAATGTGCGTAAGGCTGCTGGACCAGACGATATTCCTGGGTGCGTCCTCAAAGCATGTGCAGAACAGCTCGCTGGGGTATTCACAGACATTTTCAACCTGTCCCTTAACCTAGCAGCTGTACCTACATGCTTTAAAACCACCTCCATCTAGCCAGTGCCGAAACACTCTAGCCCAACATGCCTGAACGACTACCGCCCTGTTGCACTCACACCCATTATCATGAAGTGCTTCGAGCGGTTGGTCCTAGCACACCTGAAAGACTCTCCCATCCACACTGGACCCACATCAGTTTTCCTAACGTGGCAACAGGAGCACAGAAGATGCAGTCTCCATAGCACTGCACTCTGTACTCACACACCTGGACAATAAAAACACTTATGCACGAATGCTGTTTGTTGACTTCAGCTCAGCATTCAACACTGTCATACCCTCTAAGCTGCTGATCAAACTTAGAGAGCTGGATATCAACAGGTCTCTCTGCAACTGGGTTATGGACTTTCTGACTAACAGACCTCAGAATGTTAGATCAGGCCACATCTGCTCCACCACCGTCACACTCAACACTGGTGAGACTGCCTACAGGGAGGAGATACAGCTTCTGGCCACTTGGTGCACCAACAATAATCTGCTCCTTAACACCACCAAGACCAAGGAGCTCATTGTGGACTTCAGGAAGGGACGAACAGGCTCACATGATCCCATCCACATCAATGGGATGGCCGTCGAGTCTGTCTCATCCTTCAAGTTCCTAGGGACCCACATCTCAAGGGACCTCTCCTAGACCACCAACATCTCCAGTCTGGTCAAGAAGGCTCAACAGCGCCTATTTTTCTTAAGACAACTTAAAAAGAACCAGCTGTCATCAGCCGTCTTGGTGAACTTCTACCGCTGCACAATAGAGAGCATCCTGACCAACTGTGTTACAGTCTGTGTTACAAGTTGCTCTGTTGCTGAGCGTAAGGCCCTGCAGCGGGTGGTGAAAACTGCCCAATGCATCCCAGGGACTCCACTTCCTGCTATAGAGGACATTCAGAAAAAACACAGTCTTCGCAGAGCACGCCGTATTCTCAAGGACCCCTCTCACCCTGCTCACAGACTGTTTTCTCTCCTGCCTTCCGGCAGACGCTTCAGGCTTCCTTGGACAAAAACCAGCAATAATGTAATGACAAAAAAGTTTAATCTAATCTAATCAGAAAACTTACACTAATCCTACCCCTAAGCCCTACCCTAACCCCAACCTAACAGCCTAATAAGAATTAGTTGCAATGTAACTTAAATTCAACAAACGGACCATCAAAATAAAGTGTGACCAAAGGTAGATCTGATTCTAAGTGCTAAGGAGGATGCTATTAGACTGTGCTAACTTGTCTTTGTGTCCCGAGAAGTTAACTGATGCTCTAACATCTGATTCTACATTGCCTCACTTTTTGAATTGGCTTGACCAGAGCAGGAGAATATGTGTACTTTCTTAAGTATGGAATTCTAGTGAGAAAGTGGGTGTCCTCAAATTTTACTTAAGACTGGAATGTTGTAAACCAAATCGTAATTCCAGCAGTTTATCAAGACATGATTTTTGACTTTACACACAATGGTTCAGCAGGTCATGCCTGGTCAAATTCTTCACAGTGATCAAGGAACGAATTTTATATCTCAAACATTTTCTCAAACCACTGATCATTACTTTCAAGTCTATGTTTCACACATACAGTTTTGAGCTTGAGAGAGGTTGGGAGTAAGGAATTTCGTGGTTGCTTTGCTTGACACAAGAACCACTGTGGCAGAACTTGTTTTTGGGCACAATTTATGCTGTCCTTTAGCTGTATTAAAAGATAGCTCTCTGATTCAAATAGCTGTTTCTGACTACTTTTTACAGTTTCGTACACATTTATACCGAGTGCGTGAATTGGCAAAACAATATCTTGAAAAAACACAAGAAACGATGAAAAATTTATTCAATAAGAAAGCATGAGAACAAACTTTTAGCCCTGGTGACAAACTTTTGGTGTTATTACCAGTGTCTGGTGGGTCGTTGCAAGCTAGTTATAGTGGTCTGTACGAGATCAAATAGAAACTGTCTGATCGAGACAATGTCATTTATATGTCCTGTCATCTCAAAAGTTTTGAGAGTTTGTAAGATTTATGAAAATATGCCTGATTTGAGAGAGAGAGAGAGAGAAACACCAGAGTGAAAGGCACCACAGCCAGCTGAGAAGGACAACGGGATCACACCTATGGTGGACTGCCTACGTTTCACCCACAATTCATCACACCCTTCTCTTCCTGGACATTAGAGTGGTTTCTGGTTTAAACAATGTATATTCAAATGATAAAGTTCAGGTTCTGTGTCATTTAAAGGATCTCTGTGCATCTGATGAAAAGGTCTCTCCCTCTTCCTGTTGGATTGAGCTATAATACAATAGGAACCATACCTGGTATCTCTTGAATGTAAACAACCTTTCCGCCGACACCAAGCTATTCACATACAATCACAGAAAGAAGCACAAACCCCCGGCCAAAAACAAATGGTAACAACACACACCACTCCTACCTCTTGGTTTGACTACTTAAGGGAGAGTTTCAAACTGTTCGGGGCGACTTCTGTAATCAGAGTAGCCCGTAGTGTGGAATTCTCCATACTACGTATGTTTTGAAGTCAGGTATGCATTTTTGGATTATGGATTTATCTTTGAGAAATTGATGTTTTGTATTGATCATTTACGGATTGACTGAATGAATCGGCATAATACGCATTTACCTGCATTTAATAACTTGTTATATTTGAATTTATTCTTGTTTACTCTGAAATTATTTACACTGATAAGTTAAGAATATACTAGATTTCAAGACAGACGAAACATATACATGTTAGATGAAAATCCTAGAAATTCCAACTTATTGTTTGACTTGAATTATGTTATTCGTTGCAATCACTATGGGGGGCTAGGGTTAATGCATTAGGCATAGCAAAATAGCTTACCTTAAATGGTACTAGCGGTTTGACCTCTGATTATAGTATGAAATCTAACTAAGTTATTACATAGATGATTGTAATAATCGATTGAGATACTATTTAAATAATGGCATCGTCTGTCGGTCTTTTAAATAGTATTAACCTCTATTTATTGATCAGACTAGTGAACTTATGATGCATTACAGCCGACATAATGTAATAAAGCTTCACAACCAAAGAGTATAATAAAAGTAAAAGTACTATTGGGGCTAGGGTTAATGCATTAGGGTGTAGCGAACGCATCTTAAATGGTACTAGCAATTGACCGCTGATTATTGTCTTGACATTAATTAAAATCGGTAGGAGTTATAAGATCATTCAAATATATACCAAAATGTCTCATAAACTGCTAAATTAATAAAGTATTATAAATTATAAAACTGGAGTCAGATAAAACGAGGATAAACATATTAATCTTCTAAACCACCTCATACTAAAACTGGAGTTAGATATGAGTTAAATTTGAAGTAAATCAACATTGTGCACTGGAAAGACAGAACAGGCAGCGAACCTTCATCCACCAGTAGACACCGCCGTTGGACTAATTGGTTGGACCTTACAAGTTTATCATGTAAATATGATTAAAGCCTACTATGAGAGAGAGTCAGATCCCTGAAAAGTTGGGAGCGTTGTGCACGAACCTGTTCAACTGTCTTTCTGTTGGACCATTTACATCTGTTGATGAAAGCAATGTAGAACCATCTAGATGTACAGTTGAGCGTAGGTTAAATATTCAAAGATGCTCACAACTTTGACTAGCCAGCAACCACACTTGTCTCAAGCTTAAAAAGCTGACGTCATTGGCATAGTGAAAAGTTTTCCAATGTTGTTCAGTGATATTTCTGATATAACCTCATTTATTGTGCATGATATTGATGTCGGTTTTACCCAGAAGATAACGCAACATCCATATTGTGTTAATCCAAGTAAAAGGTCATTTTTACAAAAAGAAGTACCTGTTGGAAAATCCCATCGCTGAGCCTAGTAACAGTCCGTGAAGTTCGCCATGCTTGCTGGTAGAAAAATCTGATGGCACGTTTAGATTTTTCAAACATTATCGACTGGTAAATGCTGTAACGAAATGTGATGCCAAGAATATCGTTTGCCAAGAATAGCTAGATGATTGTGTGGATCGTGAAGGCTCTGCGTATGTTTCAAAACTCGACCTGATATACTGGCAGGTGCCATTAACTGAACACATGAAAGAAATATCAGCACTCATCACCCCTCATACTTTTCTTAATTATAGGGCAAGGATCACCAAACTTGTTCCTGGAGGTCCGGTGTCCTGCAGATTTTAGCTCCAACCCTAATCAAACACACCTGAACAAGCTAATCTAGCTCTCACTAGGTATACTTTCCAACAGCTCATTAACACAGTGTTGGTTGGTGTTCCCAATTGCGAAGCATACTTGGATAATGTGGATTTTTACAGCACCACATGACTGGAACACATGAATTTACTGAATTGACAAGTTTTTAATCAACTGGCAGAGGCTAAGCTTAATGTTAACTTGGCTGTTACGGTTGTAGCTGGATGTTGGTTGTGTTTTGCCTCCCGTTCTCTCTCTTTCGCTTTCTCTCTCTCTCTCGCTATCTCCGTCCCTGTCATTTCTCTTAGGCCCGCCTTGGTGACAGCTGATTGGTCAGGAGACCAGTCCATCATCATTGACCGACATGGCACTTTCATATAAAAAGGACGCCAGGAAAAGCAGAGGTTGTGCATTTTTCCTTTGATCTCGTTTTTGTGTGATTTTGCTGATATAATTTAGATTTTTGTTATTTTTGCTTAACTCGTTTTGGTCAAATTATTTTGCTTCATTTTTGCCCTCTTTGAGAATGTTGTGATTTTTGTGCATTTTTATTTTGTTTGATTTGTTTGATACTTTTGGCCTAGCTCTTTCCTGTCAACACTGAGCGTTTCAAGTTCACTTTTCCTGTGAGTAAGGGGATAGGGAAGATGTCATACGACTTCTATTTTTGCACAAATGTAGGAAATGTAATGTTTAAGACAACAGGTAAGAAGTGAACGCCACCTTTGTATTTATTGTTTTGTAGTTGAGCATGGGGAAGAATATGGCGCATGGTGCTGAAGACCTTTCCTTTTATGTTTCTAGCGAGGTAAGGGGGTTATTTATAAGTTAGAATTGTTTTGTTATATTTCTTTCTTTTGTTTGGCTTCACTATCATCCCTTACTCCTGAGTTGAACTACTTTTTTTTTGTTTGATACTTTATTACATTTATTGTTGCAAATATTCCTCTTGAATATATATTAGTCAGAATTAGAATCAGTTTTATTGCCAAGTGTGCTTCACACACACAAAGAATTTGCTTTGGCTACAGAAGCTTGACAAGTGACAACACAGAATAAATATAAAAAAGAAGACATTAAACAGAGATGCAGTCAGTCCAACAATCTGGATGTTGAAATGTATGTACAGATTTGATATAAATATACAGGTTATAAGGTGCTGTGTACAGATGCGTAAGTATTGCATTGTATAATGTTATAAGGTGCTGTGTACAAATGCGTACAGTATGAGAAAGTATTGCATTGTATATTGTTATAAGGTGCTGTGTACAAGTGTGTATGAGAAAGTATTGCACATTTATTGCGCAATAGGAAAAATATTAACTGTTAATGAGGTAGATGAATGGGCGCCACGGTGGCCTAGTGGGTAGCACGATCGCCTCACAGCAACAAGGTTGCTGGTTCGAGCCCTGGCTGGGTCAGTTGGCAATTCTGTGTGGAGTTTGCATGTTCTCCCCGTGATTGCGTGGGTTTCCTCCGGGTGCTCCGGTTTCCCCCACAGTCCAAAGACATGCGGTATAGGTGAATTAGGTGAGCTAAATTGTCCATAGTGTGTGTTTGTGAGTGAATGTGTATGGATGTTTCCCAGAGATGGGTTGCAGCTGGAAGGGCATCCGCTGCGTGAAACAAATGCTGGATAAGTTGGCGGTTCATTCTGCTGTGGCGACCCCGGATTAATAAAGGGACTGAGCCGAAAAGAAATAAATGAGGTAGATGACCTGAGGGAAGAAACTTTTCCTGTGTCTGGCTGTTTTCGTGCTCGGTGCTCTGTAGCGCCAGCCAGATGGTAACAGTTCGAAAGGGAAGTGTGCTGGCCATTATTCTTTGTACATTAAATTACATTTGTTGGCAGTTCCGTTGTTATTGTCTTTTGGTTTACACCCATCACGTTGTAAAATTACCACACCTTAAAATTTTATTCCTTTTACCCTGACTACATCAGAGGTTGTAACATGGCCAGATGGTAATTTGGTAAAGCCGCTCTTGTCTATTTAGGAAAAGTAATTGGTAATGGTGAAGTGTGCCCAGTTGCTGCAAAGGTTACGGCAATTTATGACTTTTCCCCTCCAAAGGACCGTAAACAGTTATGTTGCTTTTCAGGTAAGGTAGGTTTCTACCATTCGTCTTGCAAGAATTTTGCCACGGTTGTTTCTCATTTAACTGACCTGCAAGATCTACAAAATCCAAAGATTCAGTATGAGTGGTCCAATGCATGCCAGTGTGCGTACAAGAATATTAAATCCTGACTGATTTCAGCTCCAGTGTTGGCTGCACCCGATCATTTGAAGCCATTAAGTCTTGCGGTGGATGCAAGTGATGTTGGTGCGGGAGCTGTTCTCCAGCAGAGAGGTGCTGATGAAGAGAAATACCCAGTTTGCTACTTTTCAAAGAAGTTTGTGCAATGTATATATTCTACTCTTAAAAAGGAGGCTTTAGCGATGGTTGTTGCTATTCAACATTTCGAAAGTTATGTGTACAACTGTCATCCGATTGTTGTATATTGTGACCATAATCCACTCCTAAAGAAGGTATATAACCTTCCTAATGTGTATATAACTATGCCTTTCTTTCAGAGTCATTGACTTAAGCTTTCCTAGTATTACTAAAAGAAAAAGATACCATCTCTTTTAGCTTCTAGAAGCCTCTTTCATTAAAGGTGCAGTAGGTGATTGTATTTTGTTGAATTTTTTTGTTGTGTTGTGGTTGAAAGTCTCTTCACATTCCAATAGTAACTCATTCATTCATTTGCTTTTTTTCGGCTTAGTTCCTTTATTAATCTGAAGTTGCCACAGCAGAATGAACCGCCAACTTATCCAGCATATGTTTTATGCAGCGGATGCCTTTCCAGCTGCAACCCATCTCTGGGAAACATCCATACACACTCATTCACACTCATACACTACAAACAATTTAGCCTACCAAATTCACCTACAGTATACACGTCTTTGGACTTGTGGGGGAAACCGGAGCACCCGCAGGACACCCCACGCGAACACAGCGAGAACATGCAAACTCCACACAGGAATGCCAACTGACCCAGCCGAGGCTCAAAACAGCAACCTTTTTGCTGTGAGGCGAACGTGCTAACCACTACTCCACGGTTGCGCCCTCCAATAGTAATGATTAAGTAAATGATCTAAATGTATTTATATGTTCTTATATTCTGAGTAAGGCATAAAAATGTTCATCCAACTAAAATAGTGTTGGGCCGACATCTCCCATAATTCCGACAAGTAGCTCAAACTGTCTGTCAGCAAATGCAGATTTGAACTACTGCGCAGCCATTTGTACACAGGTCCGCCAGTTGTGCATACACACACTGTTACCTTCTGGTCGACGCTACAGAGCACTGCACACCAGCACAGCCCAACACAGAAACAGTTTCTTTTCACAGGCAATCCATCTCATGAACACTTGATGATAACAATCGTGGAATCAACATCACTACTTGCAATACACTTTTAACACACACATACACTTATTTAACAACACAGTTTACATGCCAATTTGCACATAACAGCTGCACATATAACGTTGTATATAGTAATACACCTGTACATACACTTGTCATTTTTTATATTTGCATTTAACACTTGTATTTTTTGAGTATATTTATTATCTGTTTTTTGTCCTGTCTCTGTAATTCTGTTGCACTGTAGAAGCTCTGTCACGAAAACAAATTCCTCGTATGTGTGAACATACCTGGCAATAAAGCTCTTTCTGATTCTTTCTGATTCTGCACATTCATGAGAGAGAGAGACAGAGAGAGAGAGAGCGGTAAAAACATACGGAATCAAAACTTTTTAAAAACCTGAATCAATATTGAAGTTACCTTTGCACGCTGGAGGAAGAACGACACCATTGCTGAAGGATTTCTTTTAGACAAGTAATGTTATGTTTAGAAACAATTTTTAGATTCAAGCAAAGCTGATTTAGATGTTGTTGTTACAAATGGGTTGTATGCACGGAAGTGTTGTTCAGCCACTGAAATCTTTCGGCGATAGATTGATGTGACTATTTTCAGTTTCATAAGTTCCTTTTACAGCATCGATAATGTAGATTTTATTTAGTTTAACAGCAAAGCACAAGTAAATAGCACTATTCCGCCTAGCCGGCTTTACTGATGTGAAGTTGGTTTTATATTCACATCACATTTTGAACAATGACCACATTGTAATGCACTCCCTATATTGTTTACCATGCTACTCCCTCTGAAATAGCATGTAAGTATGGCTTAGTAATGAGTGTAATTCTTGCACGCCGCCAGACAGTCGCTTTAGCTCAACACATGAGAGAGGGTTCTGCTGTCATCTTTAAGGTGTGCATGCTTGTGTTTCAGGAGGTGTGGTTCTGAGATTTATGCTAACTGGTTAACATTATGGAAAATCACCTACTGCACCTTTAATAAATGCTGATGTAAAAGTGTTGGCTATTCATGCTGAAAACATACTTCCATATTTAATATCTGAAGTGCAAACAGATTTTATTTATAGGAGACATTTGTTTTTTTAATGTTCATACTCTTTTTTTTTTTTTTTTAAATGCAATATATTCCAAACGTTCCTCTGTTGTCCCTGAGGTTGTAGTTGCTCTTGATGCTCAAAAGCATCTTTTATATGAATGGCCATATCTCTGCTGTTTTTCAAAAAACATGGGTTTGGGAATACTTTTATTTAATGGATTAATTTCTTATATGCTCACCCCCAGGCCAGCATACACACAATGGTATGCATTCAATAATTTAAATTAGGCAGAGGCACACAGCAGGAATGCCCACTCTTCCCTCTAATATTTGCCCTGGCTATTGAGCCACTGTCAATTACCTGATGCTCATTTGTTTCATTTGAAGGAATTTCCCGTTCTGATATTGCAACTAAACTGTCACTTCATGCTGATGACTTGTTGTTATATGTCTGTAACCCGATCACTGCCATTCCTTCCATTTCCATTCTTCACAAATTTGGCTCATGTTCTGGTTTAAAATTCACTTTTTGACAAGTGAGGGTTACCCTGTTAATTTTTTGGCATTGCAACTTAAAGACTCTGAAGTTTCATTTAGGTTGTGTAAATCTGGTTTTAAATATCTTGAGATAAATGTTACCAGATCTTTATCATCTCTCTTCTTCGCAATCTTGTAGCTCCTATAGGCCCATTTCATTAATAAATGCTGATGCAAACGTTTAATCTAGGCAATGTAAATATGGTATTGAATACAGGGAGTGCAGAATTATTAGGCAAATGAGTATTTTGACCACATCATCCTCTTTATGCATGTTGATGCAGCACTCTTAAAATTGCCAAGCTTCTGAAGTGTGATCATCAAACAATCAAGTGTTTTATTCAAAATAGTCAACAGGGTCGCAAGAAGCATGTGGAAAAACCAAGGGGCAAAATAACTGCCCATGAACTGAGAAACGTTAAGCATGCAGCTGCCAAGATGCCACGTGTCACCAGTTTTGCCATATTTCAGAGCTGCAACATCACTGGAGTGCCCAAAAGCACAAGGTGTGCAGTACTCAGAGACATGGCCAAGGTAAGAAAGGCTGAAAAGCGACCACCACTGAACAAGACACACAAGCTGAAACATCAAAACTGGGCCAAGAAATATCTCAAGACTGATTTTTATACGGTTTTATGGACTGATGAAATGAGAGTGAGTCTTGATGGGCCAGATGGATGGGCCCGTGGCTGGATCGGTAAAGGGCAGAGAGCTCCATCCGACTCAGGTGGAGGTGGAGTACTGGTTTGGGCTGGTATCATCAAAGATGAGCTTGTGGGGCCTTTTCTGGTTGAGGATGGAGCTTAACTCCCAGTCCTACTGCTAGTTTCTGGAAAACACCTTCTTCAAGCAGTGGTACAGGAAGAAGTCTGCATCCTTCAAGAAAAACATGATTTTCATGCTGGACAATGCTCCATCATAGCGTCCAAGTACTCCACAGCGTGGCTGGCAAGAAAGGGTCTAAAAGAACGAAAACTAATGACATGGCCTCTTTGTTCACCTGATCTGAACCCCATAGAGAACCTGTGGTCCATCATCAATTGTGAGATTTACAAGGAGGGAAAACAGTACACCTCTCTGAACAGTGTCTGGGAGGCTGTGGTTGCTGCTGCACGCAATGTTGATGGTGAACAGATGAAAACACTGACAGAATCCATGGATGGCAGGCCCTTAAGTGTCCTTGCAAAGAAAGGTGGCTATATTGGTCACTGATTTGTTTTTGTTTTGTTTTTGAATGTCAGAAATGTATATTTGTGAATGTTGAGATGTTATATTGGTGTCACTGGTAAAAATGAATAATTGAAATGGGTATATATTTGTTTTTTGTTAAGTTGCCTAATAATTATGCACAGTAATAGTCACCTGCACACACATATCCTCCTAAAATAGCTAAAAATAAAAACAAACTAAAAACTACTTCCCAAAATATTCAGCTTTGACATTAATGAGTTTTTTGGGTTCATTGAGAACATGGCTGTTTTTCAATAATAAAATTAATCCTCAAAAATACAACTTGCCTAATAATTCTGCACTCCCTGTATTTTGGGATAAATGTTACCAGATCTCTATTATCTCTCTTCAGCGCTATTCTCCTTTGTTGGCTCAAACTAAACTGACTTCCAAAGGTGGCACAATCTTCCTTTATCTTTAATTGGAAGAATTAACAGTCAAAATGAATGTTCTCCCTAAATAATTATTTTTATTTCAGTGCATTCCCTTGTTTTTACCAAATAGTTTTTTTTCAGTCTATTGACCAAATTGTTTCCCCCTTTCTGTGGCATGGTAAAGTACCTAGAATTTGTAAAGTATTACTAGAAAATTGTAAACTGCGTAGGTGTTATCTCTACCCAATTTTTAGTTTTACTTCTGGTCAGCTAATATTCATAAGATTATGTTTTTGTTTAACTGGTCTCATGCTCCCAGATGCAAATTGGAGGCAAAATCATGTTTACAGATAATGTAGTAATCTTATCAATTCTTAGGATTTTGTCTCAATTTAGGCGACATTTTAAGTTTACGTCTGCCTCTTCAATAATACCACTATCCATGAATCACTTGTTTCTGTCACTGACCCAGCTGTTTTGAGTAGCGAGACATACTGGAGGTGTATGGTGTATTCTGCACTAATGCAATGTTATCTTCTGAATAAGAACTGCCATCTTCACACCTTGGCCGTTATTTTCAAAACAAAGCTGTTTCTTTATTTCTAAATGTACCCTACCTACCACCATAGTTGGTATGGGAGGACTTTCTTATGAATAATATTTTTGAAACGGCACTATTTTTAAGTATTTATTGTCAGCTTTTTGATTTGCCGGACTATACTATAGATAAAATTAAAAGTGCCTGGGAACTTGAGTTGGGTGAAGAGTTTGAGGTTGGGCAATTGTGCACCACCAATATCAGCTTTAATATAAAATATAATCTATGAATAATCTATATGATAAAATAATAAATATAATTTATACTTTGCACTGGGTCACTTTCTGGCCTAGCTTGGCTATTTTTTTTCTTTTTTAATGTTGTATTGCACTACTGTCATTAGTAATAATGTAAAATATAAGACAAAAAATGTAAAAAAAAAAGATGTGACAATGAAAGAAATGGAGATGCCATTTCTGAGTGCAATTTATTTTTATTGAACAAAAAGAAAATGTACATACAATATAACAGTAAACATCACATTACAGTGAACATTAAACATACAGTTTGGTA
>CAIGQQ010035826.1:9478346-9493682 GCA_903798035.1 Danio albolineatus | reverse complement strand
TATATATATATATATATATATATATATATATATATATATATATATGCCCTATGCCCTATATATATTCAATTCAATTCAATTCATCTTTATTTGTATAGCGCTTTTACAATGTAGATTGTGTCAAAGCAGCTTCACATGCATTATAAAAAATTGAAACAGTGTCAGTCCAGTTTTCAGTGTTGAAGTTCAGTTTAGTTCATTTCAGCGTGGTTTAATATTCACTGCTGAGAGTCCAAACACTGAAGATTAATCCATCGACGCGCAGCCCTACAAGTCCCGAACCATGCAAGCCAGAGGCGACAGCGGCGAGGAAAAAACTTCACCAATTGGCGAAAGTGAAGAATTAAAAAACCTCGAGAGAAACCAGGCTCAGTTGGGCACGACCATTTCTCCTATGGCCAGACGTCTTGTGCAGAGCTGCAGTCTATGGCGCCGGGGCTGGAGAACGCTGGACATCCATCATGGAGACCACAGGTGGGTCACCGGCTGGTCAACAGGCTGGCCCTTGCATTTATACACTCAAAATTATTATCTCCATGTACAAAATAGAAGAAATTAGTCTTTTAAATGTTCATAATATGTCTTAAATGTTCATAATGTGTCTAAACTACTACCAATATGTAGATTTAACTTGCACTATAATCTGGAGGCAAAAAGCTGGCCCTTGCTGTCAGTATAAAACAAAGATATTTGTGGTTTTTAAGAATTAATGAGTGTATTTTCAAACCAAAACTTTGTTAATGTTCAGAAGAAAATAATCATTCATGAATTTATGCAATAACAATGGTTTAAGGCCTTTCAGAAATCACAGAATGAGTCAGTTTTATTATTTCATATAGTAATACAAAAATGAAAAACCGGCATAAAACAAACCAATCCACCGATGTAAAGACTAAACAGACTTTATTGTAATCGCAGTGATACAAGCAATAACAACAGCAGCAATAAGAATTGTGTGAAAATAGACAAAACTATAAACAACTGCAAATTATATATATATTATGTAATTAAATAACATAACTATATAATAAATAATATATACAGTAAAATTATTGTGCTGTGCTTGTGTATGTAGCTGTTGTACAAACAGAAGTGTAGAGTATTGCACAAGTTGCAAAGTCATAGAACATGTCCTGTCATAGTTTAAAAACAATGCATTGCAGCAAAGCAAGAAGTTGAACCTAAACGACAACAAATAAGGCAGATTTGGAGCAATTGTGGAGAAGTTTAGCCTCACTAATTTATTGAACAACAAAAAAATTGTTTTCCAGATTATTGGACGTAAATTACCTGAATGTGATGCACGTGATTCATTTTGCACTTTTTTTTCTCTCTTCTCGGCTCCAGACTGCTGTTTTCTTTTCCCGGGAAAAGTTACGTCACTTGTTTGTTTTTGCGTTCGTCATAAAACTATTTTTTTAAATGTATTTAACGACTTATTATCAATATATGTTTTATTTACACTCAGTTTATGTTGATATTATTAAATAAATGTTATTACATAAATGTAAATAAATTTTTTTGAGCAACCCAGATGGTGCCCCCTCTCGGAGTTGAGGTCCTACGCAGCCTGCGTACTCTGCGTATAGGGAGCAGTATATGTTACAGCCCTAGTGATGCTGTGTACTATTAATCAGTGTCCACTAGATAGAGGTGTTCCGTGATCTGGTGTTCTTCTGGAGTGTTTGTTAAGGTGCGATGCTTTGCATATATATATATATATATATAACTATATAAATATACGTATATATATATATATATACACACACACACACACACACACACACACACACACACACACACATACATACATACATACATACATACATACATATACAAGTCAGAATTATTAGCGTCCCTTTGGATTTTTTATTTTTTTTCCCAAATGATTTTTAACAGAGCAAGGAAGTTTTCAAAGTATGTATGGTAATATTTTTTCTTCTGGAGAAAGAAAATTTGTTTCATTTTGGCTATAATAATAACAATTTTTAAACACCATTTTTTTTTGGAAATATAAGCCCTGTTAAGCTAATTTTTTTTTCAATAGTCTACAAAACAGACCATCGTTATACAATAACTTGCCTAATTACCCCATCCTGTCTAGTTAAGCCTTTAAATGTCACTTTAACCTGTATAGAAGTGTCTTTAAAATATCTAATCAAATTTTATTTACTGTCATCATGGCAAAGATAAAATAAATAAGTTATTAGAGATGAGTTATTAAAACTTTTACGCTTAGAAATGTGATAAAAAAATCTTAACGTTTAAACAGAAATTGGGGAAAAAAAGAAATAAGGGGGCTAATAATTCTGACTTCAACTATAATGTGTATATATATATATATATATATACCATATACACATACTGTACATATACACACGTGTACATAAATAAAAATCAACACGTACATGTATTTGCATACACACGTGTATATATACATTTATGTATATGTATGTACATGCATGTGTGTATGTATGCGTGTGTATATATATATATATTATATATATGTATGTATGTATATGTATATATATATATATATATATGTATGTATGTGTGTGTGTGTGTGTGTGTGTATGTATATATATATATATATATATATATATATATATATATATATATATATACATATATACATACACATATACATACATATGTACACACACACAAAGATGCTCAAACAAGTGAAGAAAGCCAATTTTCTGATTGGAATAAGTTTATTTGATCTGTCTGTAAACAAGGGGGTTTAACCATGACATTATTTCTCATTCCACGCAAATGGAGTTGAATATCAGTTGGGCAAATTTAAAAACTGAGAAAACCAGACATGAATTAATGTTTCTTTAATCTGTACATTTTCCAAAAGCCCTGGGGTTTGACTTTATAACCTCAGAGGAGCCACTGAAGGATTGACAGCAGCAATTAAAACCCATCTCACAGTAGCAACAGATCAGATCTACATTATGGCACAGGATACACAGCTTTATTTAACAAGTTTCCACAATACAACTGACTTAGACTAGTGGTCATTTTCCATCTAATACCACCAAATCCCAAAAAGTTAGTGTACACAATTTATTTTTATTTGATTTTTTTTTGTCTATTTAATGAAGCATTTGTACCGTGCTATGACAGTTTGATACATCGCAATTTAGTTTACAAGGCAATGACTTCCCAATTATTTAAATTTAGAAAATAACAGATTAAAAGTCAAAAGGTTTTAAGAAATTTGTGATGACATTAACAATAAGACTGCCATTTCATCGATTCAAGACATTCATGAATAATGTTCAGGTAGTTATTATATACTTTTTTTTTTATCTTCAAGTCAGTGAACTTAGTAATAGTGTTTAATAGAAATGAGCTTGAGATTACATTGTGTATTTGTATAGGTGCTGAAAATTTTGCTTTATAAAGTCAAAAACAGATGAAACTAGCAGTCATCCTTTACAACAACAGTTTGGAGAAATTCTGTTAATCCCTTTGGATGAAAACAAAAACAAAACATTGGTCCTATTGGAGAACCCAAAGTGAAATGGACTGAACATTGGGATGGCAACACTTCTTGAGGGAAACAAACAAAAGAAACTGGCAAACAACAATTATTAAGTGCCTGAGCTGTTGTTAGCGATGGAATGTCCATTAAGAGTCCGGGATGCAAAGGCTCTTGGGAAACAACCCAAACCTTGTAAATGCTGATCTGCCACCATACTCAAAATATTCCAACATTAGACCAATGACTTACAAGACCACATCCAAACACAACAGCAAAAGCATTTTATGGAAGGTATTCAAATTAAAAAGGTACAGTGTGTAAGTAGCTATGGGCACGGGTTATGCAGTTCACAGGGTTAGGGGCTAAAGGTGCTTCTCAAATTAGCTTAGGGTCAAACCAAAAACAGAGCTAAAACCATAAGAAAGTGTTATGTGATTGGCTAACTTCATTTTCAAAGCTGAGACAATGTGGTAATGTCACTGGAAATGATGATATTGACCTAAAAGATATGCATGCACTTTTCCATCCTGGACATGCTGTATACAAGGAAGACCATAAGAGCTCAGCAAGGACTCAAAGCACTCGAGAGGCATCAATCTATCTTAAGCTGGATCATTAGCAGCAGCTAAGGGAAAAAAAATGGACAATAGTCACTTCATAGACTTGTGAACTTACACAAATTCTGGGTCGTCCAAGTTTTTTTAATTCTTCATTTTACACCTATTGTATGTACATTAGTGTTTGTCATTGAACCTTCATAAAACCAACATGCTTGATTTACTGTGGCACAAAAAAAAAACATGTCAAAACTTAGAAAAGTAGAGAACAATGAGCATACAAAAAAAAAAAAACATTAAAGAAATTAACAGACTTTAGAGACAACAATAAATCTACTAACTGTTTCTGGTAGTGTTGTCATGTTGACTAAAGGGGGCAAGGAAGAGGCTAGGGGAAGATGATTGGGTTTGTAGTGTGTTGCAGTGTTTTAAAGTGAGCTGCTGTGTGGATGAGAAGGGGATGCTTTAGTATCCAACTTTCCTCAGGTACTCAGCCATGCTAAATGTTTTCTTGTTGAGCGATCCTCCGTGGGTACCTTCCTTTCCCATCACTATAACCAACACTGGAGTACATAAGGAAAGAAAAAAAATAAACGACAAATGAACAAAACTGAAAAAAAAATAAGTCTTTCCCCCCCCCCGATGACACGGGGACATAGGAAATTATCATCATTCTTCCATTGATTGCTATTAATTTTTTTCAAGACATTAACTGCTTGAAGGAGAAAGCTTAACAGCAAACTTCTTTCTTCTTTCTGTCCCTCAAGTGAAACTAAACAAGCTTAATTACATTAGAACCCTGAATCCCTCAAGTATTTTGCCATTGAGTATGCCTTCTTATTCAGTCCGCCTCCATGGACCCCTTCTTTGCCCATTACAAGAACCAAGACTGAAAGAGAAATAGAAAAGGGGAAAGTTGAGAAGTGTGGTGGTTAGGAAAAAAGGGAACAATCATGAAACAGAAGAGAAAGAGATTTACAATTGCAATTATTAGTGTGCATGCACATGCATATATTTTACTATTAAAAGCAACCAAGCAGAGAAAGGTGATTTAGAGTATTTGACAAAGAGAACTGAAACTTGTTGCTTGAGCGGTATAGAGACATTTTAGAGTACAGAAAAGGAAAAATAGGAAGGGGAATTTGATGCTGCCACATTCCCAAAAACATTCAAACATCCAATTTTCCTACACCTTAAATCCCTTTGAAACTGAGGTACATTGCTAGTATATTCATTGATGACTTTCATGGGAATTCATATTTGTGAATATTTCACAGGCCAAAAAAAAATAGATATCTACATTTTTGTAATTACTACAACTTATTACAGCAATGTTTATGCAAATAATCAGTGTCTAATATTGGATTCAGCTTGCATTCTGACTATTTAATAAAAATACACTGTACAAAAAAGCAGAGAGGTAGGCTGTTAACCACGTAACCAAATAGAACTGATCTCATTGAACAGTGAAAAGGAAAATGGGGTGAGGGGGTTGGGGGTAAGAAAAATTCTCACAGCGCTTAAGAAAACTGTTAGATCAAGAAAAGTTTAAACATGCACAACAGTGAGATTCAGCTATGTTTTTAAAGGTGGGTGGAAAGGGCATATGATTCTACTTCTTAGCTTAAAAAATAAAAGTTTTTTTTCTAATATGCATCAAAAGGACCACAAAGGCAGACTGTACGAGCTGGCAAATTTTAAAATTAAGTATCATTATAGACTCTATATGGGATATTTAACAATTAAAAATATTAGGTATAGCACCTTTGCCCTGGGTTACCAATACCAAAATTGCATTCAGGGAGGTATTTTAAAATTTTTATATGCCAATTAAACATAAGCAGGGACAGACAGAATCTGTGGACATTTTTTGCCATTTCTGTGGAAAATTGTTAAAAATCTGCAAATTCATGCAGAATGATTTTAGGAGTATCATAGCTAAAAACGTAACATATGAAATAAAAATAATACTTTTAAAGCTTTTATTTAAAGTTTACAATGCAAATCCAATTATATCCACTTTATTTGGTAAACAAAACAAGTCTCTCATATCTCATATCTACAAAAAAAGAGAAAATATTAATGTATTGCAAATAAATCACATTAATATTTTCATAGTCAATAATATTACTGCAAATAATTTAAAAATTTAATAAATATAAATTAACACACATTTACTCAATAAATAGAATCAATTATGGGCTAAAAATCTGCAGAATTCTGCACACGCAGGTTCCGTGTGGGCCTACATATAACTTGCAAAGTTTACCTTTGCCAGCTCTGCCTATGGAAACATTGTACGTTGGCTCTCCATTATGGCTCTTTGTCCTGATGTCCATTGTCCAGTCTCCCTCCACCTGAAGGCTGTCTCTGATCACAGAGCACTTCTTCTTGCCTAGAGTCAGTCCACTGGTGAAGAAGCCCTCTCTGTCTTTGCCAACAATGACATCAATTTCATCAGGCTGAAAAAAGAAGAGACTTTTTAAAATTAAAAAAAATAATCATCAAGCAGGCTGATACTAAACAACATAATATGCTGTAAATAAAAAAAAAAACAGTCCATCCTCAGAGAATAACAAACTGCATTATTTGACCTGCAGCATGGAATGAGAGATGCTAATCTTACCCAGTCTTATGAAAATATTTAAATAAATGTTCATTTAACCACTTTTACAAAACCATAATAATAATTATACGGGAAGCTCGACATGACATGCGAGTATTCATAGGCAACAGGGCGCCATCTTTGTGTTCCTCTAGGAAAAAAAACTCCCAAGTACAAGCTCCACTGTCTAAACTTCCTCCTTTCATGGCGTAAGACTGCAGCTTATCTCAATGATCAGGCAACGTACGATCCCTGAAAGCCTGAACTTATAACAACATTGTCATGCACGTGAAGGACTATTACAATAATAGAAATACAATGTATAAAACTGAGACACTGGGCAATTGAATAATGCTGAATAATGCTAAATGAAATGGAAGGTTTAATCAAGCCGCTTAATTTCAAATATAAAAGGCAACTTGCTGGATTCGTTCGGCTGTACAATGTTTGTACTTTTCCTAAGTTCTTTAGATATGCTTAATGCGCTTCATTGTGACATGGGAAATTAATTCTAGAGGCCGTGGCCACAGCCCTGTGCTCCATCTGGGCCTTAATCCATTCAACAGAAACACTTCACTTTACCTGAATTCCTACACTTTAACGAGGAAGAAATACGATATTAAAATTCACCTTTACATTTTCGACAATAAAAAAAATGTTCAACAAACCCTATTTTTATTGTAATATGGAGCTAAAACGGCTAGCTCGCACTAGACACGAGACCGGCTCCCCGTGCACGCGTGCTAAAGCTGACTAGCTTGCTAGCCATCCTCTCACCTTATCACGCAAATAGCACTCGAATTAAATAAAAGATAAATGTCAACGGTGCAGTGACTATTAATCTAATAAAATCTTACCGTTATACCGCTAAACGTACCACCCTCTGACGATGCCCAGACATATTTTGCGTCCGTGTATCCAACAATGGCGGCATCCTGGCAGCTGCCATCAGCCATCAGGTTATCCACGTAGCTTTGCCAAGACATTTTTTCTATTTGAAATGATAGGACGTATTATACCGACTGGAGTGGACTCAGCGGTACAAGTGCTAAAGGTCTAGCAAAGGTCGTGTGGACGAAGGGTTTTGGCGTCTCCTCCGGTGTCCGGCTCGTTGCCTTGTATGAAATCTCAGCTCGGGCAGGAAAGAAAGCCGACGAACTGAGAGACAGCGCCTGGGTGTAGTCCCGTGCTATATCCCTCCGCACAGACAGACTTACCACCACCACTGCGGCGCTGCACGCATAGCCATCCTCTATGATACCATCAGCGCGATTTCACTCTCTCAGGATGCGACTACTTTCAAAACATTTATGTTTTAACAGAAAACATGGACGGTTTCTGCTTTAATCCTAATGACTCAGTAATAATTTTTTGTATATATTTTTTTGTTCTGATGTTTCGGGAAAAACTTAATTCAAGACACGTTTTATTCATTCATTCATTCATTCATTCATTCATTCATTTTCTTTTCAGCTTAGTCCCTTTATTAATCTGGGGTCAACACAGCGAAATGAACCGCCAACTAATGCAGCATATGTTTGCCCTTCCAGCTGCAACCTATCACTGGGAAACATTCATACACACTCATTCATTCATTCATTCATTCATTTTCTTTTCGGCTTAGTCCCTTTATTAATCCGGGGTCGCCACAGCGGAATGAACCGCCAACTTACCCGGCATTTGTTTTACGCAGCGGATGCCCTTCCAGCCACAACCCATCTCTGGGAAACACATTCATACATTCTCATTCACACACATACACACTCATTCATATACAGACAATTTAGTTTACCCAATTTGAAGCACCCGGAGGAAACCCACGCGAACACTGGGAGAACATGCAGTCTCCACACAGAAATGCCAACGGACCCAACCGAGGCTCGAACCAGTAACCTTCTTGCTGTGATCGAGGCGGTTGTGCTACCCACTGCGCCACCATGATGCCCTCCAGAGACGTTTTTTCATCCAAAAAATGAAAGCTCTGTCATCAGTCATATTTCCACGTAATTTCCAGTAATGTAGCCGATCGTACGGAGCTCCAGACCAACAGTTTTGGTGAAAACAGGAGAGCTGAGGTGCACATTTAGTTGAAGATTATTTTGAAGGGGACTTCAAGAATCGACTCTTTAAATCCAAACAAACAGATCATACAGTGATCATTTGGACAGACAGTTGACTTCCACTACGGCTATTGCTATCCAAAATAAAAACCCATTTATGTTTAAGCAGGGTAACAAGATTGAAGTTTAAGGGATTAGATTCATAAATATGCATAGACACCATTCTTTATGCAAAATGAAATTGTATTGACTAACACAAACACACATTATTACAGATTGTAGAGAAGAGTAATGGAAGAAAAATAAGAGTTTCAGAGAGTGTAAAGATGTAAAAACCTTATTTTGTAAGACCAAACCAAGCGAACCAAAATGATCAATTTAACCCTTCTATGGTTTAGTTAGTTCATTCATTCATTCATTTTCTTTTTGGCTTAGTCCCTTTATTAATCTGGGGTTTTGCCAGGTTCCACGCCTGCTCCCTGGACCTAAAGAGAAGCTGTTCTGAGCTGGAATGGAACAACTTTCTCTCCTGGGGTCTGTTTCGGTTCTTGTTCTGGTGGTCGATCTAAGTAACCAGTTTTTATAAGAATGGTTTTGTACCACCCTTAGGAGTTGACCAATGGGAAAGTTACTTTCCCAAGGCATGTTTTATAGTCATTTGTTAAGAAGCTTGTTGATTTGCATATGCATTATGGGTGAATCACTGACGCAGAAATGTTTAAAGTTTCTTAAAATGTTAATATGTTGTAATTTAACAACATGCAATTCCTTTTATTAACATAAAATGTAAATGATGATTCAGTACACCAAATTAGCTTTGCAGGGACATCAAACATAAACCATCTATGATCATGTTTAGCTGTGGTAGAGTTAAACATTGATTGCAGGAGTATTAAGACAAACAATATTAAAACATGAGCAAGAGACTTGTTCACACCTTATTACACATAAAGAGGGAATAAAGGGTTACATGAAAAAAACATAAGTTGTGTAGGAGGGTGACCATGTCTCTGTCCATTTCCAAGCACATTCCTTTCATGTCGTGAATACCTTTGGAATTGTATTACATACTGACCATTCAGTCTTTTCTGGGTAGGAGAGGTTGACGCTGTATTAGCTGATGAATAAAGCAAAATAATGTCTGATCAGCCACATCTATTAATGTCAGCAAACCACTAAGAAGAATAACCACATCCAGCAGGAGTAACAATGGACACAAGAGGAAGCTGTCTGAAAGGGATGTCTGGGTGCTTGTATCCACAAAAAAAAAAACCCAAAAACATAAAACCACAGTTGCGCAACTCACTACAGAATTCAGTTTGAGCTATTTCACTACTTTACTTTGGATACCATGGCTCTTGATACATTACTAAGACTTGCTGTCTTGGTTACAGATACACCAGCGAGATGTAATGTTGTGTGCATTGCAATATTTCGAGCAGAAATGTGCTATTACTCTGCTAATTAAACCTTCACACTCTTCTCTTACTGGTGGAATGATCAATAAAGACTGGCCACCACCAGCTTATATTTAGACATTAAACCTCCAACACTAAATTGCTCAGTGTCTCAGTTTCATTGTCCAACCACTTTCGCAATCCATATAATTTTTATTTTGTAACTATAAATATCATTTGTCTTTTCTGCCACAGGGGCCTGTGATAAAATTGTGAAAAAATAAAGATAGTTTCAAAGATTAGCTTTGAATTGACACTAGCATTTCATGTATACAAAATACTCTTATACCTTATTTAAGCCCAGCGGCAACTATAGCTATGCGATTTTCCTTGTAATTTTCTACATGTTATACATGTTTAATTTCTCAATGACATGCAAGCAACCAACAAAATAAAAGATTGCAAGAAAGAAGAAAAGTAACTGATTTACTTTCTGTCACATGAGGCCTTCAACTTCCAATCCCTAATTTCAGGATGCAAAGTGGCACACCCTCCTAAATAAAGGCAGTTTTTATGTTACTAAAAAAAAATTGTTCAGAAATATATATTAACATAATCGTTAGATTTGTCCAAGTAAAACAAGAGATCTATAGTTTTTTGTATATTTGTCAAAAGTTCAAGGGGCAACTATAGTTGCCGGTGGGCAAATACACTGTAAGTACATAAATCATGGGGAATTAGGAAATAATGTGTTAATAACTTAATAAATAAAGATTATTGGTCTTGTTTAATGATTTTTGCTTTCATAGGATCCCACCTAAATATAACTTAAACATTTAACTGAAACTTCAAAGTAGCCTTTTAATACAAAATTTGATACATAGCCAAATCCTGTAAGTTAAGTAGAATTAACTTTTCCTAATGGTCCCGGTTCTACAAAGAGTTAAAATAGCACTGGAGCAGAGTTAAAATGCTGAGTGAACAGAATAATTAACTCTTGCTGTTAAAAAGCAGAATCACTGAAGAAAAACATAAAACTACAAATAAAATCAGTTACAGTCTTTGACCCTGCTTTCCACACAAACATGGGTTTTGTCTAAATTGCAGCTTTTTTTCCACACAAAAATGAGATCACTAAAATCCAATTTTTTTGAAAACTCAATATCAAATGTTCTCCTCCTATTCAAATGTTACATTGAAGGACTCTTACAACATATTTACTCACCTGCAACTATAGTTGCAACATAAAAATATAAAATCCATGAAAAAAATCAAAAACTTGGAGAAAGTTAATGCAAAACATGTTCATATCTATCAACAAGTCTACATGCATGCATGCATTTTGTTTGCTTTTTAAAAACACCCTTGAAGGTACATCATGTTTGGAAATGGAATAAATATATTGCCATATCAAGCAATCTTTACCTTGATTTTTCCTCATGTGTTGTTGATGAAAATTTAAATTCCCTTCATCTTGAACGTATGCTCTGATGTCACTATTAGTTTTTATAGAAACCACCTAAACATCTTTCAGACACTGATGTCACACAGTGTGTGCTAGCTATATTTAGTATAAAAATCAATATTGATAGTAGCCTCACATAAATAACTATAAAATATTAAAATTCATTCATTAGTGCTCAAATAAGATACATTAATAGTTGCCATATAAATAATATTTGAAAATGTTATTTTCATTGTTGAAGTTTAAAAGCCTGGGTGTGCGACACGGTGAAAACGGTGATTTTGACACCTAAAAGAAGGTTGAACAGGTTAAGATGAAAAAAGAAAACTATAATAGAAATGCAGTAATTTTTTTAAAAATAGATTAGTTTGACAAAGAAATAGGAATTTAAAAAACAGGAGCTTGAAGTTTGATTTAAATTCTACACAGCGCCTCATAGCTATTGACCAATCGGCAGAAAAAAGGGCATCTCGTGCATCCATTCATTCATTCATTTTCTTTTCGGCTTAGTCCCTTTTTTAATCCGGGGTCGCCACAGCGGAATGAACCGCCAACTTATCCAGCATTTGTTTTACGCAGCGGATGCCCTTCCAGCCACAACCCATCTCTGGGAAACACATCCATACACTCTCATTCACACACATACACTATGGACAATTTAGCTTACTCAATTCACCTGTACCGCATGTCTTTGGACTGTGGGGGAAACCGGAGCATCCGGAGGAAACCCACGCAACCACGGGGAGAACATGCAAACTCCACACAGAAATGCCAACTGGCCCAGCCGGGGATCAAACCAGCGACCTTCTTGTTGTGAGGTGACAGCACTACCCACTGCACCACCATGATGCCTGCATTTCGTTAATAATAATATAATTTGGAAAACAATAATTTGGAAATAAAAAATATGTAGGTTAAATTTAGATGCAACATACAGGAAAGATTATCTTTAAATCAATGAAATCTTGATTGTTTCCTGGATTAAAATGAAGGCATTGGAGGATGCAAACAGGAAGATGGAAATGACTAAGTATTTAAATATTTCTTTACTCAAAGAAATATTTTAATGGATTTAAATGTTGGTCAAGATAGGCCAAACTTACGTGGCCCACAGATCAATTTTGAACATCTGGCACCAGTCTGCCACCTCTGCCAAACCCAGACCAGATGAATGCCTGCTGTGCCAGCTTTATGCCAAATCTGGGCCAGAATTCTTTGCTACATGGGTATGATTGGCCTGCTCATTCTGAATGCTTTGGCACAAAACACTGCTGTCACTCAAATAATTTACTACACAACATTATTTCAAAAACCTGCTTTTGGGAACTAGTGCCTGTTTTTTTTTTTTGTTTTTTTTTGTTTTTTTTTGCTTTTGCTCAATCTCATCAAAATCAGTGTTGATCTTTTCTCTTTGGATGAATATAACAACCTCATTTATGCACACACAGTGTCTATGCATTTACAAAGGGTCTCAAAATGCATTATTAATATTAGCCACTAGGTGACAGCATAAAACCACATATTGTTGAAATACAGAGTCACTGAAATTGACACATCCTGAGGGGGCCCCAATTTATTTTAAATATATATATTTCAAATAATTATTTTTAAGGGTTTTTTTCATCTTCAATTGGAAAGGATAGTGGAGGCTACATACAAAAAAATATTGGGTGCAAAGAGATAGGTTGGCAAAGGACCTCGAGCTGCGAATCAAACTCAGGTCGTCGTGAGCACATTGGTGCTTTAGTAATTTAAGGACACTTCTCATATGGATTGTTCAGGTGTGAGTTTTTCACAGACATCGTAAGAGTGTAAAAATCGTGATGTTCTATGGGTCTGGTCTATCAAATCTGATCTTTAATTTGTATTTTATATTAGACTATGTCAGGCTATTGGCTGTGCCATTCTACAGCTTGATTTTCTTGGCTGTGTTTTGGATCATTGTCTTGCTGAAATGTCCACCCTGGTTTCATCTTCATCGTCCTGCTAATGTTGATGTTGTGCTGAAGCAGCGAATATTAATTTACAATGATGAAGGCTGTAACTACTCTATAACTAGCTGCTGTCTGGGCTTTCACTGCCTTTCTACACTTCTCTTTCTTCATGTGCTCAATACTTTTTCCCTGTATCATTTTATTTGATCTCGCATAACTTAATTTGTAAACAATTCATTTTAATTTTTAATTTAGATTCATTTCTTTGCGTATATGTATTTCTTTGGTTGTTACCAACATCTGGGGAAAACTGCAAGTTATGGGCACTTTTATAAATATGTTTTATGAGAAAAAATGTTGATGTTTTCATTACATATTTTCCCCGTTGTAGCTGCTTTTGTTTGACAGTTGTGTTAGACGTTAGTGCAACCAACACTCAGGATCAAATCCATTAATTCCAGAAGTAGGAGTCTGAAAACATTTGCAATCGAACAACCCTAGTTTTACATAAGTGATCTCAGTTGGAAAGACAGACTTCAGGACTTTGTGAAACATCATCGTGTGAAATTATGTGATAAAATACTAAGTGCTAAAATATAAATGCACAGATAAACAAAATGATCAAGGTAAGCATTTTATTACAGCACCATGGCATACAATAGGCACAGCCATAACTACT
Source organism: Danio albolineatus (assembly GCA_903798035.1). Classification (NCBI taxonomy): domain Eukaryota; kingdom Metazoa; phylum Chordata; class Actinopteri; order Cypriniformes; family Danionidae; genus Danio; species Danio albolineatus. The sequence continues at coordinate 9,479,492 of CAIGQQ010035826.1, read as the reverse complement.
TCCTAAACATGGCGGGCCAGTTTTGTTTATACATGTAGCTACTTTGTCATATAACACTTACTGCTTATCAGCTATGTTTGTGAGTTTGATAGCTGATCTCGGAACTCATCAGACAACTATTGAGCCCTATAAATCTATACTTGTGGTTTCATGAAAATGGACCAAATCAGAAATGTTTCTTTTTTCCTGGACAGCTGAGAGCAATTGGGTCTACAAGAATGGGTGCTTTTTCTACTACTGCATCTACAGCTGGCCCTGCAGGGGCATCTACAGCTGGCCCTGCTGGGGCAGCGACCTCACGCTTTACAACATGGGCATCCTGTGGTAGCATGGTTACTACCTCTGCTGATTCAGTGGATTCTGCAGAGAGCAAACCACTTTCTGCAGGGTCATGGAGTGCTGTCAGCTTGTGATGTCTGAGGCCGTGAACGGCAGGGTTGTGCTGAGGTCCAAAAGTGTGGGCGTGCAGTAGTTGCTGGACTCGCATTGTGGCATTGTGGCTTTCTGTGTACACAGTTTGGGTCTGTCATAAATAAAAAGAAATAAATACAAATATCTTAAAATTGTGTCGTTAACATACCAATAATTGCAACAATGAAACAGAAACTGTGAGTCAAAAATCAGCAACTTCAAAGTCTCAGAAACGAAAAAAATACATTTAAATAATTGTTACATCTATGTTTTTTTAGGTGAAAATATTCAGAAACTAAATAAATACTTGTAAATAGTTGTTACATCTGCCACATGGCAATCAAAAATAGAGGATTACAGGCTTGTTTGTGCATACAAGACTGAATATATGTGCAGACTCATAGTATTTCTTTACAAAGTGATCATGCCTGGCCTGGCATGCATAATACAGTGTTTTAGGTGTTAATAATTTTGTAAAAATCATCTGTCTGTGAAACGTTACAAATACAAATACATTAAGTACACATTTTCAAGTACATCACTGACATGTAAGTTTAATGGCTGGCTGAGCTTCCGACCTTCGCTTTGGGATGGGACTTACCTTATTGTTACAGACAGATTTCAAGTTTAAAATTTGTTTTAATTAGGGAGATAATTTAATTAGGGATTACTATTTTTATTTATGTTTTGTGTGTGTGTGTGTGTGTGTGTGTGTGTGTGTGTGTGTGTGTGTGT
>CAIGQQ010035826.1:9407717-9420986 GCA_903798035.1 Danio albolineatus | reverse complement strand
TATATATATATATAATTTATTTATTTTTTACCTTCATAGGTTACTGACAAGTTTTGTACAGTAAATATGCTCACATATTACAAGTAAAAGATAAAGATTTAAATTAAGGTTGCATTACTTGATTTTAAATTAATTGAAGCAAACACTACTATCTATGATTATTCATTGAACATCAACGTTGAACAATTGAAATTAAAACACACATTGCCTATAACCAACAGTCAGTTTTTTTCTTATAAAAAAAGTGAAAATAAATAACTTTTACTTTTGGAAACAAAATAAATTATTTTCTATGAAATAAGCTAAAAAATAGTGTTAGAAATAAGCTTCTAAATAAAATAACTCTTGCGTATCCTGTAAGTAATATTTTTACCTTTCATCTTCTTTAAACAAATATTTTATTGTAACTAATAATTTCAATGTAATGGAAAATATGCCGTCTCAGGGCATCTCTGGCGCAGCTTACAATCATCTTCAATTTAGTGCAAAGTAAGGCTCAAGAATGGATCCATCGTCCTACCTGACCAGAGATCAGATGTGACTGCAAAGTGGCAGCAGAAGTATAAATCAGCCTCAGACTTTAAAGGCTGATTTATACATCTGCACCAAATGATCGGCATGACCCACGGCACCTGCCTTGCTAGTAGCCGTGCATTTATACTTCAGCGTGCTGCTTGTGTTGCTCTGCAACAACACTTCCGAAACGCTTGCTGGCAGTGGGATTTTATGCTATTTTTTTTTTCTTTTTTCTGAATGCTAACTTAATGGATATAATATAACCGGTGGACAATTTAATCATAAGGTAAACACAATACAAAAGTTTCCATCTGTAGCTAGAAAATTAAAATGATTATAGCCTCTGAATGTTGATTTCGATCAATTGCCCAGCCCTAATCATCGTTTTTTTTTTTCTCACAAAGTCTGCTACTCTCAATTGTCATAGATAAAAGTCATTTTGCATGTTACTGATGCCTATATAGCACGAGCACAACTAATGTAGTATGTTATGTATCGATGATACATTCTCAACAAATCAATCTAATTCCATCATGTGAATTGTGGACACTCTGAAATGCATGTGGTGTGAACGAAGCCTAATATCTTCTGTGTCTGTCACAGCAGAGAGGGAGAGGGTCTACTGTAATGAGTGCGAATCAGAAGCAGAGAAGCCACAGTGGCTGCAGGACGGAAAATCGTACAAGTGTGACCGCTGTCAGGCTATGTTCCACTATAAAGGAAACCTATCTAGCCACAAGTCTGTCCACACAGGTAAACAAGCAAAAACCCGGAGGTGCAACTTTCCCATACTTGTATAAAGCATTTTTAAATAGTCTTTCATTGACAGGAGAGAAACCGTACCGCTGCAATGTGTGTGGAGCTCAATTCAACAGACCTGCCAATCTGAAGACACACTCGCGCATCCACTCGGGAGAAAAGCCTTACAAATGCGAAACCTGCAGCTCTCGCTTTGTCCAGGTGAAAACGACTGGCCAGACTGTGCTTGTATACAGGGAGAGTCTATGTAAACGAGGCACTTCATCTTCTACTTTTGTCATTCTCAGGTGGCTCATCTGAGGGCTCACGTCCTGATCCACACTGGAGAAAAGCCATACCCATGTGACATCTGCGGCACACGCTTCCGCCACCTTCAGACGCTCAAGAGTCACTTACGAATACATACTGGAGAGAAACCTTATCATGTGAGCACTTTTTTTGTTATCCCGACTTCTAATGTTATAAATAAAAAATCTGATATTTTATTATTATTAACAAAGCGTACAGGCTGAAATTAGGGTTGCAACTAACAATTATTTTAATAATCGATAAATCTGTTGATTATTTCTTTGGTTAATCGATGAATCAGATAATAAAAAAAATACAAGAAAAGCATTAATTTCCAACCCTTTATTCAAAAAAGCTCCCTGAGTTGTTACAATAATGCAATAAAACATTAAGTAGTTTTGTTCTGTTTTCAATCCAAATATCTAAAAAAATCTTAAATCAAGATACATACTAGACACCTGAAATAGCATGAGAAATTATGTTTTGTTTTCTGAAAAAACCCACCTCAAAATAAGTGATTATTTGCTTAAAACAAGCAAAATTATTTGCCAATAAGGTAAGAAAAATAATCTTAAGTTAAGCATCACTTAATTTTCTCATGCCATTTTTCTTGTCTTTTTTTGATTTAGGATTATTTAGATATTTGGACTGGAAACGAGACAATTACTTATGTAAGAAAAGTTTTTTTGCAGTGTAGCTATACATGACAACAGATTGAAAAATGAATGATCAAAAAACTCTGCGTCTTTCAATGCAGAGTGCAAAGTTACTAAACCACCAATGCTTTCCTTCTGTTATTAACCCTTTCACTGGTGGGTTTAAAAGATTCTGGAACCAGTTTTTTTTCACGTGTAAGTGATCGTGATCTGTAAGATAGGCGTCGCCATGTTTGCTCCATTCAGAAAAGTAGAACACGCAGGACTCTGCACGTAAATTCATAAGTTACTCCCCAAATACATGCAAGTAAGTGGCTGGTGAACTTCGAGAAAAATAGATTCAACTTTATAGTTACTTTCACTATGTTTATCTGATATTAATAAAACACATCGGCAAATTATATTTGAATGGATTGCTAGACTTCCTTGTAATGTAATGTAATGTGTATTTATATAGTCCATTTATTGTGCATGGCCATACACCTAAAGCGCTTCACAATCATGAGTGCACCAGTGTGCAGCATCCACTCGGCAGCGCAGGGGAGAAAGAGGGAAGCGAACAACTGTTGTCAGTTGCCTCACAAAATGAGACACAAACCACGAGGAGGCCCATGATTTTATATTTACAAAGTTAAAATGCAAAGAAATAAACAGTAAGTAATTTAATGCCCCGCTATATTTGTTATTCGTAATTTCATATACACATAACCAGAATTTGTTATATCATTATATCATGTTTAAATAAACACTTTAATTGAGGGGTCTTAATCCCCGAGTCTGAATGCAGACACAGTGGATAGCAGTGCAGCAGTTTTCTTGCACTGTCTATTTCAACCATTAATCCTGCCAGTAATGTGGAGGATTTTAAACATGCGTGAACACAGCAGCACGAATATAGGCGATGTGTCTGAATGCTAGGGAACTCAACTGATAAAAGACTAAGTCCACCATTTTCCAATTCTTGCTGTATTGGCCTTCACAGCATCGCGGGGGAAAAACACTCAGCGGACCCCGTGGACCATGGAAACAAACACATAAGGCCGTGCAGACGCAGTCTCACCCAGTCATTGGGTCTCACAGCTTGGCAGGTCTGCCTTGCCTTTGAAAGCACATGCTCACATGAATAATTAAGAAGTAGGGTCTTCTGATAGGATAAGAAAACTCGGCTATGAATCATAATGAAAACCGATGCGTCATCACTCCACTCCGCTCTGTCACCGATTTTGATCCCGCCCCAAAAATTATTTTAAACCCGGAAGATAAAATTAACTGACAAAAGCCTAAAATGATCCAGTTTTCCCCACAATTAAAGCTGAAAAGTGCTAACATTGTCTTAAATGATGCTCAACACACACAAATCTGTTAATTTTTATTAAACTGCAGGGTGTCTTGAACCTTTAAATAGTTTGAACAAGCAGCAAAAGTATTTAGCCTTTCTTTTACTAGAAATAGAAAAGCAAGACTACTGCTATGCTTAACATACCGTTCATTCTTTGTGTAGCAGTGTAATAACAAATAATTGTTAAACATAGACTAAAAAAAGCAGCATACGAGTACACAAAACGCTCATTTCTGTAAAAAAATACACTTGACATGCCAATGATATGTTCCAATGAAGTAAACGAAGAATAATAATAATAATAATACATTTTATTTAAAGGCGCCTTTCTGGCAACTCAAGGACATTGTACAATGAAAACAAGAACAATAAAATACTAAGAAAAATAATATTAAAATACACAACAATAGTGCAGGTACAGATTAAACATTAAAAGCCATCTTAAAAAGGTGGGTTTTGAGTTTTGATTTGAATAATGTGAGGGAGTCAGTGTTTCTGATGGCAGGTGGTAGTGAGTTCCAAAGCTGGGGAGCAGAGCGACTGAATGCTCTATTGCCCATGGACGACAGCCGAGCAGAGGCAACAGACAAGTGAAGGGAAGAAGAAGATCTCAGGGTGCGAGAGGGAGCAGCAATGTGGATGAGGGCAGACAAATACGGAGGGGCGAGATTGTGGATGGCTTTGAAAGTTAACATCAAAATTTTAAAATCAATTCGTAAATGAACTGGTAACCAGTGAAGCTGCTGCAGGACAGGGGTGATGTGATGAGAAGAAGGGGTTCTGGTGATAATACGGGCAGCTGAATTCTGGACCAACTGAAGCTTACGGAGGGATTTATTAGTGAGACCAAAGAGAAGGGAGTTGCAGTAATCTAAACGAGATGTGACGAGGCTATGGACAAGAACAGCAGTGGCGTGAGGGGTAAGAGAAGGGCGGAGACGGTTGATGTTGCGTAGGTGGAAGTAAGCAGACCGGGTGATATTATTGATGTGAGAATCAAAAGATAGTGTGCTGTCGAAGAAGCATGTGAAGTAAAACTGTACTGATTTCTCATTTCAGTGTGAAAACTGCGACCTGCGATTCCGTCACAAGAGTCAGCTGCGTCTGCATCTGCGGCAGAAACACGGGGCCATCACCAACACCAAAGTCCAATACGGCAGAAACAGACCAGAGCTGACCTGTCCGTAAGCTCCCGCGTGAACTCCTCAGAATCGACACCAATTTCTAAAGAAAGCTATGCTAAAGGAGACATCAAGGCGCTCAGCCCTTTGTGATGCCAATCTCAGTGCTACTCAGAAGGTGAAGATGTGTATTACTTCTCAGATATGAAGGACTACTGTAGTTCTCCAGCACATTGTGGAACTCGCTGCATGCTGGTTTAAGATTTTTATAATAATATAAAAACTGACCTTTAAACATTGTAAATCAAGTTCTTGTTGGTACAGACTTCAATGTGAATTTAAATAGTATTGTATCTTTGTTATTTATTTTTTATCACGAACATGCTTTCACTCCCTTTTAAATCATATAAATACAATATACAATGGGAAGACTGGTACAGAAATAATGCAATGTTAAAAAAATCTCTGAGTTGGAAGCTGGTAAATGTATGTTTTAAGCTTTGTCTGATAATTATACAGCATTTACATATTTGTACAGTTGTTTTTGGTACTGGGGTGGGGGGGCAACTTGCAATTAAATGTTTGATACCAAACAAATGTGTGTAAAGCTCTGTTGTTATAATTTTTTTGCATTGTTTTATTTACACAGAGACACATCTTGATATTGTAAATCTATATAGAATTATGTTAATTATTCAAAGATGGCAACAAATGTTTTTTTGTGAAGCTACAATGTCATGTTTAGGTAATGGACAATTAGCAAGCTCAGCTGTTTTCTCTTTTTGTCTCATCATATTTAATCCAATACTTTTTCATTCTATTTCATAATGTGCAAAAGCATGTTTATTACTAAGAAAACCAAAACAACCAAACAAAACTATATTTTCATTCATTTTCTTTTCGGCTTAGTCCCTTTATTAATCCGGGGTCGCCACAACAGAATGAACCGCCAACTCATCCAGCATTTGTTTTACGCAGCGGATGCCCTTCCAGCTGCAACCATCTCTGGGAAACATCCATACACACTCATTCACACACATACACTACGGACAATTTAGCCTACCCAATTCACCTATACCACGTATTTGGACTTGTGGGGGAAACCGGAGCACCCGGAAGAAACCCACATGAACACGGGGAGAACATGCAAACTCCACACAGAAATGCCAACTGACCCAGCCGAGGCTCGAACCAGTGACCTTCTTGCTACTCACGTCGCCACCGTGGTGCCCCAAAATTCTATTTTAATTACATCATATTACATCTACATTACATTCATATATTTTTATCACATCACATACAGAACCTGTGCATAAGGTACACATACAATACCATCCTGAATACTATTGTGAAAAAGCAAAGCTGAACATTTGTTGACATTTTAGCTGGCGAAGTCTTTCGGGTGAGATGATAAACCGAGGTCCTAGCTCTCGTTAAAAATCCCAAGATGTTCTTCGAAAAAGAGTAGGGGTTTAACCCCGGCATCCTAGCCAAATTTGCCCTCCGGCCTCAGTCCATCATGGCCTCATAACCATCCCCATATCATAATGTCTACATCACTCTAACCACTATAGCCATCAACTCTACATGTCTCCTCTTCACCAATCAGCTGGTGTGTGGTGTGCGGTCTGGCGCAATATGGCTGCCATTGCGTCATCCAAGTGGATGCCGCACACTGGTGGGGGATGAGGAGATTCCCCCATTCTGTAAAGGACTTTGAGTGTCTAGAAAAGTGCTATATAAATGTAAGGAATTATTATTATTGTCATTATTATTATTAACGCACCACCCAGTGGTCAAAAGCTGCGGGCGTATTTATTGCCGCAAATGCAGAGGGACCATATTGAAGTGTTAACATCTGTATTTGTTTTACTGTTAATATCATGTCTATTTCATCCAGTTTAATCTATTTTAACATTGGTTTCCTGACCTTTTATTGTTGTTATACATGTTGTTTTATGAGTTTATAAAAAATTCTTCATATCTTAATGCTTCTAAAATATTTTCCTAATTTATTGTTTTTAAGCATTTGCTACAATAACGGTAAAATCAAAACTCGTATGTCGCATTAAATGTCATGAGTTTAAATGTTTTTATAACAGTGCATGTTTGCAATGAATTACTGCAATTTACTTCAGCTTTACTTTATCACCACAGCCGCATGTAAGTACAATTATAAAAGACGCTTCAATCACGGTTGGTGGACGTTAAATCAGGTTTATTTTGTACATTAACATAAAGGGCTATACATACAGCCTTGTATCCTGTCACATTTGCCATGCAAAAACAGTGCAAAGTTAAACGTGTACACTATATGTGTCTCCGCTGCGCGTGTGAAAGGCTTGAATTAACGTCACAACAAATACATCAAATAATCATTGGGAAAGTTCTTATTTCTCACAAACGTTATGTGAGATCTGCTCTCTTGTGTCTGTCGGTTTATCTAATGCAGCTGAGGTGGAGATTGAGGCACACTCTGACAGGCACAATGGTGGGCGGGCAACATTAAAGGCACAGGTCACAAAAACGGCTCCATGGTCGTTCAGAGCGGAAAATTCAATATTCTGAAAGCTATAATAAATTATAAAACTTTTGCAGACACATTCTGGAGACACAAAATACTTCTATAAAATCTTGAAAAAGGGGGTAAACTAGGTGCCTTTTAAAGTCAGTTTAAAAATAAAGTTGTGTGCATCTTCAGTGGGTGTATATAACCAGTCTCTAATGGTAAAATAATAGAACATGTAGAAACACTCTGATTGACATTCTTCCTTTGTACATGACATCAGAAGGGGAAATTCCTGCCCATTAATGACAACCTCACCCCATTAGCATAAACAGCCCTGGATCATTAATTTACATAGACATCAGTAATAAAATTATTTGCCTTAATCTGAATAACTACAATAATATTATTAATGTGTTTACATGAGTTGCTTTTTGAATGTTCCTTTCATGATCCCGTTACATGTTATAGCTCATAATTCAATTAGCGTCATTGGGTCACCACGCTATCCACATTTCCTCCGGAGTTTGATGTAATTTCAGGTGTTTCATTTGTAATTTGTCGACTTTAACTGCAGTTTGGCACTTTCCCTTTCATTCAGGAACATTTCATGCATGCCCCTGTGACCATCATATTTGTATGATAATTCCGACCTCTGTATGATCAATAATGAGAAAATATCCTATAATGTACAACAACTTCAGAATTTTATGCCATTTAACATTTATTTCATGGTAATCTTAGGGCTTCTATAATTATAGATCTATACTGACTGATCTATACTTTTCTCTACTGTCTGAGAGGAGAAGGTGCTGGGCAGGTTTTCTATCTCATCTTATGTTACACCTTCTCAGCCAATCAATGTGGAGAATGGCTCTTTCTCACCAGTTAACATTCCTGCTGCACGCAGCTGTGCTTAGGTCAGTAGTTTTCTAGTTGAGGTCGATCTTTTAAGCGAAAAAGTAAAAAAAAATTGTTTTTAAACGTGCTGAAAAGGAAGGTGAGAAGGACAAGGGAGTTTGCCCTTGATGTTCTCGTTTTTCCACATTCAAATGCATCATGTGAACGTGTTTTTTTCAAAGCTAATCTCATCAAAACAAAACATTCACACCTCAGAGTGTGTTAAATTCGGAAGGGTGCACTGCTTTCAAGCCAACCAGCACTATTTTGCGGTCCAATGTGTACTGCAAAATGAATCCCTCAACAGCTGGCAACGTGCAGGTATTCGATGACCAACTCAGAGGTGGAGTTTGAACCTTCCCACTAAGGTATGCCTTGTTTTATTTTATTTTAATAATTTTTTTTTTTACATATTGTGGTAATTTGCACGTTGTGTCAAAACGCTCATACCTGCCAACACTCCCGTTTTTCCCGGGAGTCTCCCGTATTTCTCCCGCCACCCTCCCGGTTTGTTATTTCTCCCGGAAACTCCCGTAATTTGTACGTCCCAATGCAGTTTCAAAAAAAGCACTTTTGTTCATGTTTGTCAAGTTGCCAAATCTTGAATGAAGTTCATGACCTCACACAATTGACGCAATATTCAAATCTTCAATCCCAGCAAACACAAAACTATCCCCTAACGTTCCCATATGGTTTCTGTTTGGTTATTTTGTTGGGAACCAAATAAGAATGTTCTGTGAACGTTCTCTGTAGGTTTTTTTTTGGGGGGGGGGGACCAAAATATAACCTTCCCAGAACGTTCCCTGCAGGCTATTTGTGATGGTTATTTTATTACCTACAGAGAACCTTCCCAGAACATTCCCTCTAGGTTTACAAAATAAACCTGATTCAACATCCACAAACCAGGTTTGAAGCATCTTCTTTTATAATTGTACTGACATGCGGCTGTGGTGATAAAGACAGTAAAATCGCTGTAATTTATCACAAACATGCACTGTTTTACATTTTAAAAACGTTTTAAACTTGTAAAACTCATTCTTGATCACATTTGATGATGGTTGATGATCACAGCGAGCTCAACAGATCTTTTAATCCCAGTTGTTTTGCCCATCTTGACGTGAGGAAATTTTAAAAACGAGACTTATTGTCTTTATATCACCCCAATATGACTGTGGACGCACTATACTTACACACAGTTCAGTCCAAACAGCTTACAAAAGATTATTTTCACGATAGGTGTCCTTTAAGTTCATAATGATAAAAACAAGGGAATGAATGTTATATGTCAGATAATGTTTGGTTCAGCAAGACTACCACTACATACTTGAAATGTTTAAAATCCTGAAGTATTTCTACATTGTTGAACACTGAAATGATGACGTTAATTCATTCACCTACAAAAGAACTGAGGTCACTGTTTTGTTTGAGGCTCTAAACATGTTCTCCTAGTTCTCCCACACATGAGAAACAATTCTGAATAGCTTTACCCAAAAGGCCATTGTCCAGAAGGTTCATTCACAAACACGGATTAATATAGAGCAACTTTATTTGCTTTACTTTTACTGCTTTGTATCTTCAGTACGTACTGTAAAAGGGCCTGAATGCTGACTTTTTTTTTTCTCCAAATGTGAACAATGGTCAAAATTATGTGTGTGCACACTTTTGTAAGTAAAAAGTTTTCTATTGTAATAATGTGTCACAATTTTTGGGTATCCTGTATTTATTGACAGCTGCTTATACAGTTTACTGGCAGTAATAACACACAGAAGCGTACTTAAGAGATCTATATCTTTTGTGCAGTGTTGCCAGATATAGACTTTTTCCAGCCCAAAAGCTTTCCAAAGTGCACAAAAAAAATGCCCAAAATTGTTAAATTATTATTTATTCAATTTTAATTTATTTAAATCGAAATTAGTGCCATTACTTTAACTGTAAGTTTTTAATCATACAGCAACCAACACCAGCAGTCATAGAACCACATCAGGTCTCATCTAAACACTGCTCCCCTCTCACCCACACACTGCACTTAATGTTAGAGTGTTTTACTTTCAAAATGGGGTATAAATTCATCCAATTTAGTGTTTTAAATTCTTTTGAACATAATCAGATGCTGCTTGTCAATCAGACAACACTTCTATGTTTGTTCTTGCTGTCAATTGAGGAAAGAAATGATCGATAAAAGTGTCATGATAAACCGTTGTGAGCTTAACTGCAAGCGATGCGTGATGCGTGTGCACATGAAGGGGAGTTAGATTTGTCCAGGGAGTCTGATTTTAAACTTTCCTTCACCTCCTCTTGCGGTTGGGTCCACGCAGTTTGTGCTATGCACTGGTCACTACTGACCAAGGGCGTAAATCTCATTTAACACTAGGGGGGGACAATAAATATAAAATTTCCCTTGAGCAATTTTTTGAGGGGGGACACAAATAATACAGTCAAATTGTTCTTATAAAGATATTTCCCCACAGTTAAAAACTTTGGCTCTATCATTAATATTGCAGCATGGAGATTGTGTCATTATGGTTATTGTCAAAGTTTTTCTCAGGTTCAATGACAGCAGATGTTTCTTCAGATTATTTATGTTGTGTACGGTCAACACTGACTCCTGAAGCAGAGAAAATGCAGGAAAATATTTTTTCTAAACTCATAATAACTAACTTGTTTACATTACACTTGTTAAATCGACAGATCATTAAAAACATTAAAGAAATCGCTCATCTAAATAAAATCTGTCATTATCCCTTCACCCCCTTACCTGACACTGTACATCTGACTGACCAATGCTGTCCCTCAATATTTTCCTTCTCCTTTGCCTGTGATTGACATTGTGACATTGGTATTTTATTAGTAGTATTATTAGTAGTAGTATTTTATCATTGTGACATTAGTATGTTGCACTTTACAACAAGCTAGCGCTAACGTTAACTAGATAGGTAGCTAGCAGACATATGGAAAATATATCGGTAATCAGCATTTTTACCACAAATAATATATGAATGAGTCTGTATCAACAAAATTAAAGATAGTCGCTTTATTTAAAGTGAATTTAAATTTAAAGTGAAGTACCCTCCTTACTGGCGATCATCTAGAAGTGAGCCACAGTCACACACCTGACTTGTGTGTGTGCGCATAGTCGGAGAGATCAAACGGGAAAGCAGGCAGTGGACCAAACCACTGTGAGGAAGGGGAGGGGGAACTCAACAGTTTCTAAACGCATTTTAAATGCGAAATGTGATGTTTTTTTTTCTACATATACAATTATTTTAGGTATAGATACACATATTTTTATTTGCCCCTCCATAACACCCCCCCCCCCACCCCACCCCCCTGACTTAATGGAGTAGGAGCACACAGTTATGTTTTCTTGAATAAGTTGCATATAAAAGTTAAGTTTCAAAACCACCAAAATTTGGTCAACCCACCTACAGTATGCCATTTTTTACCTGCACAATCAAATTCGCAGCCGCCCAATCTGGTAACACTGCTTGTGTGTTGTTTTACACACGCAGAAATATGTGGTTTACAAGGACTCTTCTTAAGCATAATAATTATTTGCCTTCACAATTTGCTATGTTGATATGCTCCATTTGAGTTTAAATTATATTATAATCACCTTCATGTCGTACCACTCACCTGAGAACTTTCAAACCATTCATCTTCATTAAAAGTCCAGCTCAGACTGTGCAATTTCAGCCGTGATTTGCTTCTCTGAGACAGATTTGGCAAATCCTAAAAGATTTCTGTAATTGTAGGCTAATATCTGTGGATCTTAGATCTTTGGTTTGAAATGTTTGCCGTTGCAATCAAACTTCCCCACAGATGAAGTTCTGGCAGTGTCAGAAGATTTCAGACACTTTCCTGCAGGGTTACTTCAGTTATTACAAACATCAGACCAAAAGCAATCAGGAGCGCTGAATCTGCTGACGCAATCAGCACGACATCTTCAAAGAAGCTCGAAACAGCTTGTTTCTGGTTTTATTATTGAAGAACACTGTGAGCAAAATTCCCCCTTACAGTTTGTTTATGTTTGCCATGAGGTATCATTTCAGAATGCGGGAAAGTGGATGTTGCAAGGACGAATGACGTCAAATTCCAGGTGAGTTTTCTAGCATGTCTGTGTTTGGCACATCTTTATTGTCTTTCAGTCTGACAGCTGAGATCTTACAGTGTGACACGAAAGTCATGTTCGTGTAGTCTGACATGCTACAATCATTTAGGATTATTAAAAATCCCACAGTGTGAGCCAGGCTTTACACAAATGAAGACTATTAGATTACACCTGAGACCTCCCTCATTCTTCAGAGACAACAATCCGGACACATTCAAAGTCCAGAAGAGGAACCAATTTTTGTCAAAACATAGCCTATTGGTTCAACTGTAATCATACAGCTTCAAGAACACAAAACATGACTCTGTCCATCTAGTCTCACCCACATCAGGTCATCAGAGTAGTCGTACTACCGGCAGTACAACTTTTTTCCATGTGTCAGCAGCACAAAACATAAACATCATAGTAAACATCCAATCCAAATCCAATACGTAAGACACTGGCGACTAAAGTTGTTTTGGTGCACAAATGTGTTCTTGGAGCTTCATTTAATCACAGTTAAACCACTGAAGTCATATAGAATGTTTTGACAATGTCTTTGGTTCTCTTTCTTGAACGTTTAATGACTGGTGCTGTCTGTGGAAGATAAAGAGAGCTCTCGGAGAAGGTTTCAGGGGATTAGAACAACATGAGGGCGAGTAATTAATAGCAGAGGTTTAACACTGTGCACCAACTGCTCATTTAGAACAGTGGTTCTCAAAGTGGGGGTCACGAGGCAATGATGAGGGTTTGCTTGGTGATTTCCAAAAATCTGATATATGTTATTAAATTATTATAATAATTATATTTTATCCATAAACTACAGAAAATAAAAGTTTTTAAGTTATATTTAATAAATATAAATATTTAAAAAATACAACATGCAAATAAAAAGCCATCAGCCTTTAATTTTTTTTTTCATTGGATTGTGACCCCTGGGGTTATTATGCTACACTGTAAAAAATAAAAAAGTTAAATTAACTTAAAATTTTAAAGCAACCAGCTGCAAAGAAATTTTGAGTTTATTGAGCTTCAGTGGTTGAAGTTGAACCAAATTATTTTTTTAAGTTGACCAAAAAGGCTGGTTTAAGTCAATT
>CAIGQQ010035826.1:9393787-9407317 GCA_903798035.1 Danio albolineatus | reverse complement strand
CGCGGGAACATTTTTAGTGGGTCGCGGAGTGTGTGGTTAAAAAAGAAAAGAAAAGATAATAATCATTTATTTTGCTTATACCGGACTTTTATTTTGAAATGCGCGCGCGACAACAGTTCAGTTTAGTTCGGTAACTGAACATTTCTCTACCCTATTTGCTGTTTACAGTATTTATCATTTTTACTTTGTAATATTTCTATAATTTGATACATTTTGTTAAATGCAACAATAAAATATTGGGTCGCGGCTTGATGACCATGTAAAAATGTGGGTCCCGTGGCCAAACCAGTTGAGAACTACTGATCTAGGTAATCACACAGTATTAAGAATAAAACAATACATGTTTGTATGATCATTCTATTTTGTTAAAAGTATTCACATTTTCACAGCAAGTGGATAAATGTTTGCATAATACTGTAGATAGCTGAAGATATTTAGAAAATCATCATTTCTATCATAAAAAATCTCTTCAGAATGACTACACATATGCTAATGAACCTCCTGTAATGGTTTATTGATGCGTTGCTTGAACTGTTTTCTCAAGATTGGGACATTCAATAGAATGTCATGCATGTCGAGAGGTTTGAATCATTTTGATTGCAGTTATACTTTGCTCAATCACAGCTGCTCTGTCTCAGAGCACACACACATAAATACAGCTGCAAATTCCTTCTGAAAATTAAAACATCCCTGTAGAATTTAGAAGTCATGTCCACAGAGCACAGATAATGCACACAAACAAAACTGGAAAAACTTCAGGAGTCCATGCGTTGTTTTGATTTTTTATTTAATTTCATTTTCTCTAAGCATGATGCTGAAAATAACCAAGTTAGAACTGTTGCTCTTTAATCAGACGGCTTTTGGGCTAATGAATGCTGCTATGGAGGGATGAAAAAGCACCGATTTGAAGAAAAGACAGCAAATGGGCACATACAACTGACTGTTTTATTTCCTAGCCTTTTCACAATCACTGAAAGCCGCAAAGAAGACTATTTGTTGTAACTTCTTATCAATATAAATGGTGAAAACAATTTTTATGGACACTGCAATGCACTCTGTCCAGATTGTTTAAGGAATGAATGTAAAATAAAATCAATCTAAATAAAAATAGAATAAAATTAATTTAAGAAATCATAACAAGCTCATTTTGAACATTGTTTTTTTTTTGTGTGTTCTGAAAACTTAAAACAAACCGAGAAAGAAATCATTTTAAAGGTGCTGTATGTAAGTTTTTGACTCTTCTAACACATCAAAGTACTATAATATGTTTGCAGATATTTAAGAAACACGCCAAGTGAACTTTCTTGTTTATCTGAAAAACAATGCTGAAGTCAGATATTCTAATTTGAAAATGTGTTTTCTGTGCCGTAACGCTGTGTTTGTTTTGGTAATTTTAACCTGCCCAATGCCAGTTTAGCCAATTGGTGCCAGCCCTTGGTGGAAAACCACGTATTTCAAGCATTCATTCAGAAAGGCTCTGAAAACTTGCGTCCGTGACTGAAATGCGACCTCTGGTGGACAGTAGCAGACTCCAAAATGAGACCCAGATTCAGTTCTACATTAGATTATTAATAAGCAAATTATATAAATATTACAAGTGTAAACATTAGGTGAGCACTGTAAACCTGTGTTCTAACAACACGCTTCGTGACGAGATACGCAGTGATGAGCAATTTGGCTGTTTGCCCCAGACAAAACACAATTTAAATTTAAATACAGCCATTCAGAAGCACAGGATATGCACTCACTCATAAAATGGTAAGGCTTATAATCTAATTAATACATATTAAACCTCTTTAACATTATGAAATGTAGATTCTGAAACACTGATATGAGTTTAGTTCTAAAGTTCAATTTCAAACGGTGTATTTTATTTTCAATATCTGAGGTGAACTATCTGCCGCAGCTTTCAGTATATGGCAATAAATGTCATGTAAAATGGCATTCAAACTCACATTATTAGCATTTAACACTGAATAAAGCAGGTTTACCCGAGGTGATTATTGTCATAGCTTTTATTTCTCACAGGTAAACAACAGAAAATTGTTTCTAACATATCAATTCGAGGTGCTGGTCAGAAAAAAAAATTCCTTAAAAATTCCTTAAAAATATTCCTTCAATCTGGTGCATTTGCTTTTATTTAGATCAGTTTAAATCACTCGCTCCTGTCCTCAATCTGGCAACCTGAGCTTGCGTTTGTGTTTGTTTTGATCCAGGAGTGCAATACCTAGTTCAACCACTGGGTGTCAAACTGACACACTGCACCTTTAAAAGTAATTGAAAATCCCACAAATGAGATTTTCCTGAAGAGGGAAAAACCCTGAAAGAGACAGTAACGCAAGTGAAGCATTCAACGTGTTGAGTCAGAAGACATTCCAAATCAGAACGTTTATTTTTCTTTATAGGGTTCTGTCAGCCTTGATATTTCTTATGTTTTTTGTGGACACAGTCTGAACACAGACTGAATCGTCACATCAATACGACAAATTCGGTTCATTCACAAACAACCCCAAGGATGCCGAGACAACCAAAATAAAAGCATGAGCCCCTGTTCCCACATCGTAAAATCTACTGCCTGAGCAAAGATGGCAAGTGTTTGAAATCTAGTATGCAAAATACGATAAAAGAACAATCATACAGCTAAAACACTTCTCTGTTGTTGAGCGGCCAGCAATAGGTCCTCAGAGCCTGCTGTGGATTACTATGGAAAACAATGAGGAAAAACATGAGCAGATACAACATTCAAAAAAAAAGGTCTGGTAATCTGTTGGTCATGTAGAATCACTCACTACTTAAGTGCAGAAACCAATAAAAACACAGCTTGATCTCGGCTTAATGCGTTTCTGAACATCTCTCGCGTGTGATAATGAAATTATCTTCAAGGTTAGCATAATGTGTTTCTGTACAAGTGCCTTGAATGTTATTGCTCAAGCTTGAATGGCTCTCTGCTGAAATATTTGTTCCTCTTCAGTGTAATGCTGAGCAAATATGGACTGTTTGCTCAACAACAAAGCGTTTTCCTTTCAGACTTACAAACACGGATATGAGCACACACTCTTACGTCTAAAAAACCCTATTTTACTGTGGCATGAGTAAAAATGTGGATATAGATACATGAAGAAGGCATCGCACTGCTGTTGTCAGCGAACAGACACCTTCGCTTTCAAGGATTTGGTTTTTTTTAAGTTTAGTCGTCTTTCTCCAGAATGTTCTTGACATCTGCAAACACCTGGGGGAAAAAAAGAGCAAAATGAAATCAGAAATGTGGAACAGATGTTTTACTGCTTTATGATTGTTTTGCATTATTATTACTTTATCATTGTATTATTAAGAATTATTTGCTGTTATTTTTATTTTTTCCATTCTTCTACTTCAATCTGTACTAGAAAAATGTTAATATTTGTTTTATTATATAAAGATGACACAACATTTCGTCCCAATTTGAAATAAAAACATGGTCATTTAAAAATATTCTTGTCAGAAAAGCAAATGTTTTGATTTAGTGTGATTGAAATGAAAATATTGATATCTCAACTCTTGTGATAACTTCTAGATTAAACAATGAAAACCTGTCACCTTTATACTATTTTATGCCCCCAAAAAGTGCTAAAATGCTTTCATCTGTAAACTATTGGGCGCCTGCTCTCAATATAGCTTAGATTTTGATATCAAATATAATACAAAGCAGAGTAATATTATGATAATCAGACATAGAAAGACAGGAAACTTTCTGCATCTGCTGAATTTGTTCTGTCTGGTACTGTTCTTAAAATACACAAGGAGGTTAAACACATAGGACACTATATAACTGATGACCTGTCTGATAATAGGGACATTTACAGACAATGTTGTAGGATGTATGTTCAAGCTAAAATGCCGATGCATAAATAAGAGTACACTTTTTAAAGCATTCTGCACTCTTATGTATACTGCCCATTTGTGGCGGTGTCAATCCAAGTGATGTCAATCCAAGTGTTCCTGTAGACTGTTTTTATCATCAAACGTGATTATAAGAAAAAACACAACTGTTTAAACTTCTTATAAATGTGATTTTGTCATTATAGGCCACTCATTCGAAATGAAAGCAGCAATGCAGCAAGCATGCTCATCCAGATAATAAAACGATGGAAATTATTCTGTATTTCCACTGATCGCTCACCGCTTATTTTCACACGCCCTGCTACAAATGCCTCAGGCGAGCTGCCAATCGCAAACCCCACCTTAGTTAAAAACAGGCTTCATGAGCAGGAGCACCTTTATCACCCGACCCTATCTCTAAGGCAAAAAAACAAACAAATAAACAAACAAAAAAAAACAGGGAGGAAAAGCTTCTAAACCCAAATGAAAAAAAAAAATCACTTAATTTTTAAAATCGAATAGGTTTCTAATAGTTAGAGAACCTTTTTTAAATGCAAAATGTATCTCCAACTATAGAATAAAATTTAGAACCCCCCATAGACAGTGCTGCTTAAAGTTTGTGTATCTTTGCGGATGAAAAATTTATAAAACTGTGAATAATTACAAATCAACTAAATAAAGACAACAAATTGAGGAAGCCTCTACATTGTTTTGCCTTAATAAATTGTCCTTATATTTGGGAAAAGCTGAATTTATTTTATTTGGTTTAGCTGCGAAAATGAGAAAATGTGTCTGACAGGTGAGAAGATGGCTGTTACAGTCCATTTAAAATCTGTTATAAAATTAAGTTTTTAGCAAGACAGGCAGAGCTCTTAGCTACCCAAACTTTAAAAATATTAGCTAGTGCATTAGTGCAGCCACTTTGATTATGCTGCAGCCTTTTGGTCTAGCGGTAGTTTAAAAAATAAATAAATGAAAATAAATTGCAGACAGGCCAAAATAAGTTGTGTAGAACTGCTATAAAGTACCTCCAATTAAACATTTAAATAATTAATATTATAGTAAAAGCAATTTTTTTAAAAGTTGAAAAAAGGGTAACTTCTGAAATTAGCGATGGTGTTTAAGATTTTAAAGAAAATGGTACCAAAATATGTTTTAGCTAGTGAGGTACACAAGAGCGAGTAGCAGGGATATTTATCCTTGTAGATTTAAGAGTGAATCAGGTAGAAATTCTTATCTTAGAAGTTTTAAAGAGATTCAATCTGTGTTTTTAGAGTGTCAGTATAATTTCATTATAGTTGTCGTCATCATCAGTTTTATTTAGTTTCCGTCTAGTTTTCATTGTTAGAAACTTGTTTGTCACAAAAATTATGACAAAAATATTTTGTCAAAAAAAAATGAACACTGGTGTGATCTTTTTTTAGTAAAGTATCACTTAGGAAAAACTAAAAAAAAAAAACCATTCATTTTGTATAAGCTCTCTTATTTTGCTCAAATTATTTACTCTCGCCAACTTTTGAAGCAGCACTGCATATACACGGACACGTACCTCATCCACAGATCGAGAGGCATCAATCCTTTGCACTTTCCCTTGCTGCTCGTACAGCTCTATAATTGGCCGTGTGGACTGCAGGTACGTCTGGATCCTGATAAGGTAACAACAAATTTTGCAAGAATTATTCAGAAGAAATCAAAAATGCAACCCCAAAACATCACTGCAAACAGATGAGTCCTTCCCCTAAATATAAAGTCAATACAGAAATGTGTGACAAACATATTAGATGCAACTAAATATGCTAACAGTTCGTCCAGGACTTTAAAATTATTTGCAGCATTTCTTGTGTTGTTCAGCTGTGAAATTATTCACAGACAACATTTTTACAAAGCCATCAAAACTTTTGTTTCTTGTGTTTTAAATCAGTGATTCGGAGCACTTTCAAATTGGCAAGGTTACTTGTTTCAGTAAACAGGATTGTGTTACATGATTATGTTTCAAAACGTTTAGAAAAGACACCATGTAAAATACCATGAAGTTCACATGAATCATGTGGATTAACTCACATCGCCTCCCAGTGGTAAGTCACTGAACCAGGGTTTCTGAAGGTTTCACAAAGTCAAATTCAAGACTTTAAGACCAAGTATGAATTTTTACTTATATAAGGGCTAAACGCTAAGGCTTTCATAATGGCACAGCAATAAAAAAATTACTTGCCCCATCAAAAAAACTAATTCTAATTAGTTATTTCTTAGCAATATTTTTTTTAATTACGGTTTCAAAACAAGCAGACCTTTAATTTTTTTCAACATAACGTGAAGTAAAACGTTGATAAACTAAATGTATGCACAACAATATGTTATAATATTAGTTATTTTGCTAAGTTTTATTGAGATGTATTGTCGGTGATCAGATGTGTGTTGGATCGACCAGGTAGCTTTGCATAAACAAAGGAAAATTAAGACCCATTTAAAATAATTTAAGACCTGCAAGGCAATATTTCAGTGAATTTAAGACTATTTAAGGGCTAAAATTTAGTTTTTGCAATTTAAGACATTAAGACGTTAAGACCCCGCGGACATCATTGGTTTTTACCTGATCTTGAATCAGTCTTTAGACCAGGGGTGCTCAACCCTGTTTCTGGAGATCTACTTTCCTACAGAGATCAGGTCCAACCATGATCAAACACACATGAACCAATTAATTAGGACCTGAACAGCACTTGATAATTACAGGCAGGTGTGTTTGATATGAGTTGCAACTGAAATCTGCAGGAAGATAGATCTCCAGGAAGAGGGCTTTAGACATACAAGGCATTTGCAAAATCAAAAGGAATATTAGTTATCTCTGTATATATATATATATATATATATATAATTTATTTATTTGTGCACATCAGTAGTGAAGCTAAATCTGGAGTTAATTTAACAATTTACGAAAACAGTAAACATGAGTACATCCAAATTTATGTTAGGAAAAAATAAATTAATAAAAAAAACATTTATATAAAGAAAAATTATTTTTAAAATATTTGCAATATTTTACTTGAAAATATATGTATTTTATTTCTATTTCTAAAGATTTCTAAAGAGTTTGATGACTAAAATATTATTTGAGTAAATATATCTGTTTAATAAATCTGATTTGTTCAAATACACCGTAACAACTACCTATATTCACAGAGAAATGGATAAAAATTATTCAGTATCAAAATTATATTTCAATTGAAAGTTTACAATAAGTTTTATATTGCATGAGGTTTTGCTCCATTTACTTGGTTTTGACCAGCAGGTGGCACTGGCACGAGGTGGTTTGAACACTGATACAAGCAATTGCTTCAATTATTGTGAAGCTTTGAAAAGCTTCATTTCTCCCATCAATACCTCAAAAGAACCACTAGGCTCTGTAAATTATATGAAGGAAACAAAGGCAGTGTTACCTCTTAACCTATAAAGTCTACTGCATACTATTTAATACACAAAGAACTCTAAATGATCAAAATAAACAAAACTTTGTTGACATTTCTTTTATACAATGTATTAGAAAATTAAAAAATAGAAAATGCATCTCAGCGTTGTAGGTCTACAGCAGTGCATTGTGTTTTGCTCACCAAATTAAATTACAGAGCTCGCAACAGAGATTGTTGGCAGAATTAGAGCAATTCTTCTTATGCAAGTAGTCTGGTATACTACTGAAAATAGAAAATACGAGGTAGTTGGCTTGTAATTGAAATGTTGCGGGTTCAATTCCCTGCGCCAGCAAGCAGTGATGGTAGGGAAGAGAATGAACCACACTCTCTTCACCTTTGATACCCTTGAGCAAAGTACCTACTGTAACCCTTAACGGCTATTGCTTACAGATTTTTGGGAGAATTATAGCGATAAATTACGTTTGTACAGCTTGCTTATAACTGTGTGAGTGTTGTGTTCTCACAAAAACAGAGGAAATATTTCCAGAATGGGTAACTCATATAATTGATTTACTATCCTCCATGGTTTGAGGTGGTGGTTCACTAACTAGAAGTGACAGATAGTTGTAGCAACTACAAGTTTAGCTCTGGATTGTCTACTTCAAGAAACTGGATGCGAGTTGCGATGACATCACGATGCTTCCCGAAGTAAGCCAGTTGTAAAAATGATAAGCTCCTCTGAAATTTGCTTGATTTTACTTTCAATTCTGCAATCAGAGATGCCAAAATTCTGAAGGGACTGACTATTAGAAAGGTCACTACATACAGTTGTAAGGAGGAAGTACCTTTTCTCTAGACTTTCTCTGTTATCATCAGTGCGTCCGCTGCTCTTTCCCCGCTCTAAACATCTGTCAATGCATACCTGAAACACAGATAAAGCATAATACAATGACAGTGGCCGATTAAGCGATGATTATGATCATGTCAAACTTTACTGAAAATCATACATCTATAATTAGATCTTTAATTAAGCACACAAGTTGTACAATTTACACTACCGATCAAAAGGTTGGGGTGTTTTTTTTTGTTTTTTTTTTTACTTTTTTTTCCATAAAGGTGGCATTTATTAAGTGTAAAAAAAATATATTGTTAATAACTTGTTTATTAAATATTTATTTATTTATTACTTATTGTATGTATTTTCAAATGAAATTATTAGTCCGGTAACAATAATATTTTATTTTAGAGTGATTTCTGTAGGATTATGTGACTAAAGACTGGAGCAATGAATCTGAAAATTCATCATTAAAATCACTGGAATAAATTATTAAATTAAATTATAAACTATGTTTGAAAAGTTATTTTATAGTGCAATAACATTTCACAATTTTACAATTTTTTCTGTATTTTTGATTAAATAAATGCAACTGTGGTGAGCAGGAGAAGCTTATTTTAAAACATTTAAAAAGCCTACTGACCTCACACCTGTGACCGGTAATGTAAAAAAAAACTCACCAAACCTAAGCTGCTACTCACCTCATTGCTGCAGTCAAAGAAAAGAACAAACTTGACATCTGCCTTCCCATCCATCTCAGTCTTCCAGCCCTGCAGGTTGTCTTGATTACGTGGGAAACCATCGATAAGAAAGCGGAACTTCTTCTCATCAGCTTTCATAGTCTCTTCCATTGCCTGCCAAATACAGATAACTTTTTCAGCAAGTATTTATTTTTAGACTAAATAAAATGCTGATATACAACTCAACACAAAAGTGTAGTAAATCAGAATTATAAATTCACCATAAATAGGATTTGAACTATCCTCCCCCATATTAAAACTGCTCATATTTACTTTTAAAGTACAATAAAATAATGAAAATACTGCCATAATTAATTAATAACAATAATATTAATAATAATTAATAACAAATGCCATAATTTACTCATCCTTCACTTGTTCGGAATCTTTATGAGTTTCTTTATACTGTTGAACACAAATGAAGATATTTTTAAAAATGCTAGTACCTGGCACCCATTGGCTTCAACAGTAATTGTTTCTACTACGAAAGTCGAAGGGTGCCAGCTACTAGCATTTTTCAAATTATCTCCTTTTGTGTTCAACAGAATAAGGGGCAGATCACACCAAAAGCGCTTTTTGTGTTGAAAGATGCCTTTTTTGAATGATTTACTATTACGCTGCTTATGCGCCCTGCGCTCCTCGAGTTTTAACCACCTGCTGCGCCTCACGTTTTTGCCATCACGAGCCGTGCGCTAACAGTTGATAAAAGTACTCTGAGAAGAAAAAGCCCGCTACGTTAGTCATGTCTTTTTCATTCTCCAATTAAATGAAAGCAGAGGCGGGGTTTCCGTTGAGGTGCCTGCAGTGTTTGTGTTATCAAGACAACCACAGTGACTTTTGAAGAGGGAGAGACTGCTGGTTGCTGTTTTGAGCTATCCAGTGCTGTATGACTCACAAATCTTGAATATTACAATATTATTATATTTGAAAATTATATTGATTTCAACAGCAACACTCGTGCACAATATGCAGCTGATTCGGTCATTGCCTAGCGACATAAAAAGCGCACAAGGCTTCTTTTTTTCTTGTCAACAAAAAAGGCAGTGCAGTGCGTCTCACATTTTTAGAACACAAAAGCGCGTTCAGTGTGATCGGCTCTTAAAGAAACTCATAAAGGTTTACAACCACAAGAAAGAGTAAATGATGGCAATGTTGATTTTTGGGTGAACTATCCCTTTACGTTCACTCTTTTTCAAAAAAGTCAAAGGCTAACAATCAGATTCTTATCTACAATTACCATGCCTGAACTGAAATGGCTTGTAAAACAGGACAAAGGATTGTAACCACCTTCCTCAGTAAGTTGATGGTGATTTGAACAGGAACTATCTTCCCTTCTTTGATGTAGCTGTCAATAAGCTGGCCAAACTCGGAGTCAGTGCGGCTGCGCTCCTCTCTCAGGAGATCTCCAGCAGACAGGTGAGTGTAACTGTAGTTCTGAGACAAAAACAGCAGGAGCTTCAGTGCAGCACAATGCAGTTAATGCAATTCATTTGATTAAATCATCAGTTTCGTTTAACTATGTCTATGACAAAAAGATGTCTTTATAAACAAAGAGAAATAAAGAGGTAGGCTGAACAGTTGAAGTCAAAACTATTAGCCCTCCTGTGATATTTTATGCGTTTTCAATAATTTTCCAAATGATGTTTAACAGAGCCAGGAATTTTTCACAGTATTTCCTATAATATTTTTTCTGCTGTTGAAAGTCTAAAAGCAGATTTTTATTTTTTAAAAAATATTTTGAGGTCAATATTATTAGCCCCCTTATACAATATTTACTGGATTGTTTACAGAACAAACCACTGTTATACAATGATTTGCTTAATTACCCCAACTTGCTTAATTAACCTAGTTAAGTCTTTAAATTGCACTTTAAGCTGAATACTATTATTAAGAAAAACATCTAGTAAATATTATGAACTGTCATCATGGCAAAGATAAAAGAAATCAGTTATTATAAATAAATTATTAAAAATATTATGAAATGTGTTCTTAAAGAAAAATCTTCTTTCCGTTAATACAGAAATTAGGGAAAAGAATATACAGGGGCACAAATAATTCACTGGATTAAGGGAATAATTCAACTGAATGGGGTTTGTGTGTGTGTGTGTGTGTGTGTGCGTGTGTGTGTGTGCGTGTGTGTGTGTGTGTGTGTATGGGGTTGGTAGCTGAACAGACAGCTTTGCAGTCCTCCAGACATTACACAAATTTCCATTTTAGACCGAAAATGTTTTTAAGATCATTTTTACAAACCTGAGTAATTTATGAACTTTGAAATATTCTCTATGAAGCATCAATAATTTGTTCATTTGTTTCTTTTTTCACTCTTTAACGTGCACTTTGCTCTTCTCATGTGTGTGTCTGTATATCACGAAGGTGTGCTGTAATTGGCTGTTTTACACACCTATTTTAGATAAAATGACTTCCTCAAGCACTCTGGACCTGCCTATGGAACTATTATCGCCTTGGTGCCATTAAATCGATTTTTGTACCTTTTATATATATATATATATATATATATATATATATATATATACACACACATGACCAATTCCAGCTTTATGGATGGATATTGGACATTTGCAGTAAAAACTCCAAACATAAATTCACATAAAAAGTTTATGCTTTCCAGAACAACTGACCACAGAGTTAAGGGACCAGAAGAATATCAATCTGTAAACATGTTTTGTACTTTAAATGAGGAAAATAAACATGTATTATGGATGTGACCAAAACAGTCTGCGAGTTTACAGTATACAACATATTTTGTGGAAATTCTGTAAATTAAACTGCACAATTCAAAATAAATAATGATAATCAAAAGGATTTTGAGAATTATGCATTTATGAGGAAAAAGTGTCGTTATGGATGTGACATCTCGCCGTTACGGATGTGACGGATGCAAAATTGCCACTTGTGTAATTTTGGTAAATCAAATATAATAGTTTTAAAACATTGACAGATACATTTTTGAGTATTTCTAAAGTACTATAAAATACTTCCTTGAACAAAAAAACCTAGAAAAGGTTTCTGTATTTTAGTGAAAACTTAATGTTTTTCATGGCAAGGTTGCAATTTTTGTTTCAGCGTGTATATTGTTAAAAAGACTTTTCGTTTTTTATTTTAAGGGATTAAGGAGGTGTAAAATCCACAAATAGGACACTTTCATTTATTGTTTTTCCCTTGTCTACCCCCGAATGTTATCTCATGAATTTGGAACAAAAAAAATTTGTTATGCGAGTCTCACCATTATCACTTACCTAGAGGTCATTACAACTATGAGTTTAAGTGTGTCCAAACTTTAAGCTACTATACTGTATTCCCAGGGATTACATGCCAGCCTTCGAAGGTATGAAAGCATCAATGCATGTCAGAATCCTAATCTATCATCATTTTCTCTGACATGAAACACCATCTTATTTTTGTTTGCTCCCTATGATTCCTGAGAGTTGGGCTTACAAGTAAAAGTGGCATCTATAAGCTGTTGATGGTTATTCTGTGTATAAATGCAGGTTTTTGACAGACATCATTTTTACAGCAATTTTTACAGGTGTTTTCTGTATTTCTTTATTTACAATCTCATTCAGACAATAAAGTTAATGTGTTTAAAAATGAAAACAGAGGTTGGATTTTTTTTAACAACTGCTTCGCAAATATTGAAATCTAAACAAGTTGTAAGAAATGTTGGCATAAGATGACATAATATAATAAACGAAAACAAGAAATATAAAATGAACCAGAAAAGGTGAGAAAGTGATTACAAATAAGTGGCAAACAGTGTTACTATATACACACATTATCTCATTTACGTATACCAAGTATAAGCATTCATAGACTTCTTATATCTAAACTACACTGAAGATTTTGAACTAGGCTGAGACATCAAAACAATAACAGTATGATACAGTTTTTTTCCCCAAGTGTTGATCATGTTCTATTTGGTAAACTTTTGTTGCACTGAGGAGCATTTAAGTGGATACCTTCTGTAAACCATGGTAGAAAATCTATATCTGATAGTCATTATTTGTAAGATGTATTTATTAAAAGTGGTCATTTTATTTTATGTACAAATTCAGTACAATAAATGTTTGCCATCGGTGCCTAGACGTTAAGCGCGCCAACATATAGCACCATGGTGCTCACAGCAACCCAAGTTCGATTCCCGGCTCGAGGTCCTTTGCCGAAGCTTCCCCTCTCTCTGCTTCCAATACTTTCTGTCTGTCCTCAACTGTTCTATCTCAATTAAAGGTGAAAAAATCCCTAAAATTAATAAAAAATAAATAAACATTTGCCAAAATAACATTGACAGAAATATTTGATTCAATAATAATTTGCTTTGATTGTACATTAAAAGACTCCAATTTAAGATCACAATGCAGCCCAAAAATGTAAAGGCTTTACCCATGTGTCAGCAATATGTTTTTAATCATTTAAAGTATACTAAAATGCTATTTAAAAGCAAAACTAAATAAATAACTTTAATAAAATTAACTACATTTTGATTGTTATATATAAAATGAAATTTAATTTTTCAAACAAATATCTGAAACATTAAAGCAGACACCATTAACCATATTGAACATACATGTTTTGAATATGAGTATGTATGTACGTTTTGAAGACAAGTAATCGGTGTGCAACTAAAAACATAAATATGTGTGTGTATTAAAACACACACAAATGTATATATATATAT